>LOND01006116.1:12829-24144 GCA_014220965.1 Paragonimus kellicotti
GCATATACCAAAGATACTTCAGCAGTGACAACACCACAGGCAGAATATCTATTCAATTTGGGAATCACACTGATGAATAAATCAACAGCAATCAACCACAATACACATCTGGGGCATATTCAAAAAAAGTGTCATCAAATGTGACCCAGAATCTCTTGTGCAAAAATATCCTGAAAAAAATTGAATGAAACGTTACGCAAAGGCAGAGTGGCAAAACCGGACACAGTAAAAATTTTCATCAGTACAGAAGATCATTAATGAGGTGATAAACTTTAGCACAGAAAAACTGACAACCACGTTAATGAGCGCCTGAAGTATGGATGCCAAAATAGATTCCACTCGCCAAACGTGTATATCGGTGACAGGTTTGCCGACCGACAAAAAGTCAGAGTATCTGATTTTTGGACGATCTAGAACATTGTATGCTTCCAAAACAATAACTCATCGTGTCATTTATTCGTTGGTTCTAGCTTTTAACGTTTACATTTAGCCATCTCATCATGAACTCTAAATCAAGCTTTTGGTCTGCTGATGATGTAGAGTATTTTCGGAAATCGTTTACGACTTAGTTTGGCAATCCAGCGCCGACAAAATTCCCTGTCAGAACTAAACAGACAATCTATCATCATGATATTTGTTTTCAAACTCTCCAAAATAAAATCGCGAATTATATTCAGCCAAAAGCTGATATAATTACCCTGTATTTCCCTGACATTTTGAATGTTCCAAGCCCACTGGGCATCTTTTACGATTCAATCTATCTCAGTGTTATGCATATTAAAATATTCGAGATCTGATTGCAATCCACAAATAACATCAATAGGGCGATAGACTACCAGGGCATGTATTGTGTTACGGAATACTGTTAGGGTTTGTTCTTTTGTCTTATTTATAATTTTAAAGCTTCTCTTTGGCATTCTTTTAACATGAGAATCGAAGATATATGGACTCTAATAAGTTCATTCCCTTCTTGAAATAGCCTTTAACTTCAAGGGGGGTCTTGCATCTTATGTATACATGTCCAACTAGCATGGCGGAGGAGATTCGTAACCAGGTTTAGTTCAACAATAGGAGCTTAACAGTTTGTTACGTGCATTTTACGAAGCCAGGCCTGTTTTATTATGACGGATGACTTGTGTGTTGAACAGTGGTCTGTAGAAGATTATATTCTACCACTAAACTGAAGTAATGTATAAAAAAGTAGAATCTATCCGAAGTTCCGACACAACAGTTCACATTTTGTTCAGCATTTAACATAGCCAATTCCTTCACGCCTGTCAGCGAAAATGCATTTCAGACCATTATCTGCCGTTTGTTATGTGATTTCTTCCAAAAATATTCCTCATCGCCTTGAAAAGTCCTTCCGGTGTTACTTCCCACATCAAACCCATCTCATTTAAATTTCATAACTTCATAAACTACCAAACACTCCTACTGGTTTGTCCATGAGCCACGAGCCAGCATTCGTTCAAACTGTTGTTGAGTGTGTTAGATGTCAAGGAAAATTCATTCTCATCGCCTTTGGTTATTGTATTAAAGACGGTAGTGTGATGTTCTTTTTGTGAGCCTTCAGTAGACGTTCAACTACCTCAGTAGAAACGTTACGTTACATTAAAATTGAATGTTATTCTTTATCGGTGTTTTTCACAGTTGTACTTTTTAAACATGCGACGTCAAACCTTGACCGCTCAAGTTGTTAGAATACTTCTCGTATACTCCAATGTAATCCAGGAGGCGTTTTCGAGGTACGAACTTGAAGAACACAAAAATTAGTACTTAGAATGTACACTTGAGTTACGCTCCGTTTGCTCTCTTCAGTCAACTGCACAGAATGATAATTAACTGACAGGACGATCAGACGCGCTTATTCAAATTTCGGCTGTTATCTGATCCACTATCATCATTCAGCTCCAGGTACTTGTGAATTGCATGCATGAAAACACGTACGACACATACACACACTGGTACTCTCTTAAGCCGTATGGTTAGCACCCCGGAGTAGAGCAGAGTGTATTTTTTTACAGTCTGCGTGGAACCTGCTGTCTCAATTAACGGACTCATTGTGGCCGTCTTAACTGTCCTATTTTGTCAGTTGGAAGCTATTTTGGAATATGCTCCAAGATTCCGGTGTGTGATGCTTTCATTGTACGGTTTGCTTACTACAATTACCACGTACCCGGTAATTAGTAAATATTGTTTGCTCTCACAAATGTTAGCATTTGATCTTTTTCCGAAATTGAGGGCGTGCTAGTACCTCGGTGTTACACATTGTTTCTAACTGATGTCTATACATGGTTCGGCAATATCTTTATCTCTACAATGACATCCCATCAAAATCATATCAACCGATCTCCCCGGGGGAAATTTGACTACTGTGAGTTCAAATTCGTCTCTGGTTTCGTAATTGAAATCTGGTCACCAACCATCACAAAAGACTGTGAATTGAATATTTGAATACTTTTAATCTAACTTGTTGTCCTGAGCTTAATTCAATCACTTTGAAGTCCTAAACAGCCACGGTTAAGCGTTCAAACTGTGAATCGTGTTCGAAGACTGTCTGCGTTATGGACAGTGCCTGCAGTTTTTCATGTGCTGTGTGGGCTCACATTTCTTGCATGGATTTGACAGATAAACAGTATAGAGCACTAACGTCATTCGAATTGGACGGCTTCCGATTTGTCCGTGACTGCTGCTAGCGTAAACGTCATGTTAACGATGTCGCAAGTAGCATAGTTCCTTCTGCTTTTGTGACTATGCCAGCCAACCGATCTGCTGCCTGTCCAGCTACCACTGACACTGCTAATTTGGGAACCGCCGCCGAGAAAAAGCATGCCTTCATTACCTCTACCCGAACTACGTAATCACCCCAGAGTCGTTTAGATTGTTTCCCTTCCAAAGATAAGTCTTGTAGCTGTAACAAAACCATCTGACCTGTCCGTAGTGATTAGTGGATATGCTAAATCAATGAATGCACGAGAGACGCCACCTCTTTCCTCGACGTTGACCGAAACTAGGTCCAAACACTATAGAAGTACCCCCGCACTGGTACAAAAGGATAAACTCTCCTGCCCTTGAGGACTCAGCCAGAGTACAGTACTTCCTGGGATGCCCTGAAAACCGCTTAAGCCTCTGAGGTGAACACGATATGGGAGTCTAGAGTTATCCCTGTGACTAGTTATGTAGCACGCCTTGTACTCAGTTTTCGTTCACGCGTCTGGCCGGAAAGTTAGGTTCATTACACGCCGGCGAACCGTGGTCGGTACGGACAATGATCACAAGGGCTTCTAACGCTCGGGACGTATTGTTGTCTTCCAGTAAATTGCGTAACAAAGCTGGAGCTCAGGTATACTCAAACTTACCATGGACGAGGCGCCAAAGACGTAAGTTAGTAAGAGAAACCCTTGGCAGTAGACAACATTCGAAACACCATAGTCCGAAAAGTCCCGGACTTTCAGACGTACAATCTCGAGCAGGACAAGAATTCGTGGAAACTTCTTGTTTCTGCTTCTATCGTATCCAACGCCCCAATTCCGCACCTGACGAGAATCATCCGAAATTTTCGAAAGTCTCTGTCACCTCGCAAGAAACGGCACTTCATATCATGCAGCGATTTCCTTATAGACGCCGCCTAATTTCCGGCGGAATATCGTTACATTCTGACTGTTTCAAAGGATTGCAGGAGAGAAAAAAGTCAGGTCATCAGCTTTGTTCAAGTCGTTTTTGGTAACTTTAAAGGATTTGTTGCTTCTAAAAGTTACAGCTGGCCCCAGTGGAATCGGCTTCGGTTCTGCTCTCAGTTTTATGAATTACCGGTGTAATTTGCATTTCGAAGATAGTACTCATTGCTTTAAAATAACCACAATTAAATCCACTTATTCTAACGCTCCTAGCCTGTGTAATCAATTGGTTGAGCTTCGTGGACTTTGCGGCCGACCAGTATCCCGTATAATTGTAGCCACTAAGTCTTGGTTCGCTAATTCTTACCAGGATTCTGAGCTGGACATTGAAGATATGCATTTTTTCACCCAGATCATACGAAGGGTGAAGATGGCGAGGCAGCAGTATATGTTCATGCTTTGGTACAGGTCTTCCTGGAGTAATTTGGTGTTCAATTTGCCTAACTAATTCGGATCGTGGGTTGGTTGGAGTTATCTACCGTCCCCCATCTCCAAGCTATACTAGAGATGAATTGTTTTTAAGTTGAACGGATAGTTCAGCCTTCCTAGGTTTTCTCATGTCCTCTTGATGAACGTCTTCAATCTTCTGGAAGCAAATTTTCCAGGATCTTTCTTTATGGGGCCTGTGGATTCAGTGCCAGCGCGACTCATCAATGTCGTTGAAGTGTCGGGCTTTATCACACATATGCCAGAATTCACGACCAGGATGGTCAGAAGACTTCACGTTCGGACTATAGTCCAACCAAATCGGACCTAATGGTCAAGAATATCAAAGAATCGCGCCACTTGGTTCAAACGATCATGCATTTACTTTTGTTCGATCACGTCTGTAACACCAGTCGTATCAGCGCAGTTGTCTAGAGCCGCATAAAATTTCGTAAAATGAAAGTTGATCTGTTGCGTTCCCACAGGGTCTCACAAACATGAGACGATTATACTTTCTTCCACCCGGTTTGTGAAATATTTACAAAAGTCACTGCCGTCCCTCCACAGCCGTCAGTGAATTTACACCACTGAAGCATAGCAAACCACTATGTCAGCTAGATTGCCGTTCTTCAAGACTAATTCTGAACAAACAAAATGCAAAAATAAACCATCGGTTAAATGAGTAAAAAGAAAACGGGAAAGAATACATGCTCATTTATAACCGAAACACCTTGTTTGTTCCGAAGGATTAGCCTCATTGTCATCAGCGGTTTACTAAACACTTCGTTGCTAATCCAAAAAGCCAACTCTGGTTTGCATCGTTGGCTCGTGAAGAGAAAACGGGAGTGCCGCAACTCCTCGATCTGATGGACCCATAACCTCTGACGCCGGATCAGCGAATACTCTTGCGAGGCTTTACAACAGTGTTTTTGTTCACATTCCCTCCTCCCGTAAACAGCAGTACGCCTTTCACGAAGAGCGATCGTATGCTAGGCATCCTCTGCTTGTCACTGACGAGTGGACGAAAACAGTTGATGTTGCATAACGAGATTGTGCCAACGATTTCAATCGTGTGAAGCACGCTATTCTGCTTGGCAAACTGTACTTTCGTGGGGTGCAAGGTGATATCCCCCAACAGTGGATGTTTTACTTCATCAATAGGAAATGTAAAGTACTCACATACTATGCGTACTATGGTTACCAAACAAGTTATAACAGTGTTTCCTGAATTTCTGCGCTTAGTCAGCGCTTATTGCTCATCTTCATGAGTGGGCTTTCTATTTCGATCTTGTTTGTCTTTTTGCTGTCTACAGATTACATTTAAATTTGGCATGCCATTGATGTGCGATCTTCCATGAAGACGATGAGCAATGCGTAGTGGTAAACGAACGATCCCAACTAATCAGACCAAGACTTGAATCACAACGCCACGATAGGATGGAACAGATGGAAAAATCATTTCTGGAAAAATAATTGCAAATCAGTGCCAAACAGGATATAAATGAATTGTAGTTACTTAATCTGATATTCATACCCTACAGACTTCTCCCGAATGGTCAAAAGGTTCAAAACAACGAAAATAAGCTTAGCGGCAACAAGAGTGATGAATGCACCACTTAAGCAAATACAATAATGGGTAACTGGCTAATCGCACAACTATCAGACTGACTCGATAAAACAAACATGTCTGAATTAAGGTCTAAAAGACCGTCAAAAGCAGGACACGGGTAGCCACTTGAAAGAGGTAGTGTTGCGTCGAATTTTTACGTTTGAAATTGAAAAGTCGATGAAATTAGTACCTCTTATGACTCAGTCATCCTATAGAATGACGTCAACAGTTTGTATTAGTGGTCCCATGTAAATAAGCCTGCTCAAAATGCAGGAAAATTCGAGGTTATGTACTTCTGTTAGACAAATACCACTTACTATCGTGACAGCAAACCTCCGCAGTCTCTCATGGCTCAGAATAATCTCGGTACTCTTTTGAGAGACAGATGCAAAAAGGTTAGAAATGTCTCAGAGCTACTCAGGGGGCTTTTCAGTCAGTTTGATCTTTATTGCTCTAAGCCACTAGACAACAGTTTCATACATGAGTGTCAACAGAGTGAAACTTCAATCTGACCACCTTTTATCAGGAGGATAACATGCTCCTTGAAAGATTGTAACGATGGGTCACCAATGTTATTCGAGGTTTCCAGGCTAATTTTTGTATCTTTGCTCTCTAGAGTTCCACCTACTTGGAAATGATTTCATCCTTACCTTTACAGTCCTCACATCTACTGATCACTCGGCGTGGCTCGTAATACTTCTGTGAAAGACTATCGTCTCATAGTAAAGATACAACGTAGCTGGTTAGAATGCCATCGTAGCTTATTTCACTGTGAGTTTGTGAGCTGTGAAATGTTTCTATTTCCGATGATTCTGTATTTGTTGTTAAGGCTCGTCTTAATAGTTACGTTACCTTAGTTTAGATACTGCACCTGTTTTCCATGTTACACATACAATTATCGCTTTGCGATTCCACGCTCGGAGATATGGAATCCTCAAAACTTTCGCTATTATTTGCCACAATCCATTGAATAATTATTTTCTCTTGTTGCAGCATCGTTTAGCTCGATTTATGTATTAGCCGTCATTTCGTCTTGTATGCTGAAACAAACGTGTTTCAGTTATCAATTACATATAATGCTTATATAACGATTCTGGCTTTCGTGAGATTGCAATTCAGTGATTTTCACTCTCACTGAATTGTAGCCTCTATATTTCCACAGACTTTCTATTTATCAGTAATCAGAATAACCCTAGACAAGTTCATGGAGTTATGCGTCATTCATTATCTGATTCCGTAACCGTGTACAAACTCACAATGACCGCACGAAAGTTCATAGTTGTGCCCGCGCACAGTCCTGAACACAAACAAACACACAAACCTCTGTACTGGCCGAACGAAAACACGAAATGAGGCGGTTTGCACAAATGCAACCTTGGAAGACTTGCACAGATGTCTGTTACACTGATCTGCCACTCTGATGCTGCAGTGCCAATCAGTTCTGACTAAGTTACTGCATGTTATAGACCCGCAAAGTTCAGTCGTGCAGCTCACTCTTGCCAAACATCCATTGGACCGAAATACTTAGGGTAATTATTTTACAGTGCGTTTTTATCGCAAAAGATCGCAGGTAAGATTGTTGTGTTGCAAGTCCTACTTAATTATGGAAACATTTCCCTTATGCAAATCATCTTGACTTACTTTCAAGTGGGTTATTTTTTATTCTACTATCTGAGATGCCTCATTCTAAAACTCATCCTCAAACCCTTGACAGTTCCAACAGCTAAAGTATTTTAGTCTGTTTTGTTTGTAAGTATCGGACCTTAACTGGCACATCGAGCAACGCTCAGTCTACTTGATACTTCTGGCTCCAAGCAAAATTACATATATCCGTCTTATAATTCGCTAAGCGCCTAATAGACTCCCCGCGGGTTAGGCGAATGCATTCGATCCTGACAAGAGAGAAGTAGATAAAAGTTTGGCTATTAGAATGGTGCTATAGTGCAAGAAAGTGACAAAGCCAGTGGTGCAGTGGTCAACATGGATACTTCCTGGGGACGTGATCTGAGTTCTATATCTTTCTACTAGTTAGTTTATGTTTCGCACACTGCTGGTCATGGTTTGCACATTCGTGATCATATTTCGTGCATTTACCATCCGTGGTTGTTGTGACTGCTTACTGAGCCAGATATAATGGTTGGCCGGCCATTGGATACAAAACACTGTCGTTTTCACCCCTTTGATAACCTGATCACTGCGTTATTGATAAGTAGTTTGGCAGATTTGATAATTTAGAAGAGACCCAATTGTGAAAAATCTGGACTTCGGCTGGATTCGAACCAGCGACAGAAACAACATGCCCAAACGCGGCAAATGCTCTATCAGCTGAGCTACGAAGCCACGCCGGAAGCTCAGAAATTTCACATTTGGACCTAGTTACCCACCCGACTGGATCATTTGGTGGATTCCATATGACAGTTGGTTGGTGGGTAACTAGGTCCAAATGTGAAATTTCTGAGCTTCCGGCGTGGCTTCGTAGCTCAGCTGGTAGAGCATTTGCCGCGTTTGGGCATGTTGTTTCTGTCGCTGGTTCGAATCCAGCCGAAGTCCAGACTTTTCGTAATTGTCTCCTCCAAACCTGATCACTGGCTAGGCCTGTGCACTCGACCTATACCTGTCCCACACATCGCCATTGTGATCGGCTCAGGTATTTCTTTCCACCTCGCCACAATGGACTGGTTTAGAATTGACCTTCAAAGTTCACGTCAACAGATGATAAATTTACTTCACGGTAACTCTATTCTGTGTCTGTACCCACTCCCCCACACTGCGGTCAAGATCAAATACAATGGCTTTCCGAACAATTCGCTTGTTTTATGTGCGTGTAGACTGATGTACAGGCAGACAATCGACGCATCGTTGTTGGGTAAAGTGAAATTACTGAGCAGATCAAATTAGCGATGTGTGTGTCAGATACACGTCGGATGCACAGATCTAGTCAATGATCAGCTTATCAAAGAAGAGTGAGAACAAGTATCCTGTGTTCAATGGTTGGCCAATCATTGTCTCTAGTCCAAGAAACACTCGCGAAAACCACGGATGATAACTGCATGAGATGTGGTCGACAGTATACGAAATATAAAATAAATAGCCAATGGTATAGTCCCGGTATGGAACACTGTTCGCAGTGTTCCCACCCTTTAACATGAACGACCAACATTCAACCAAACTGTTCACTTGATCCTGTGATGAACGTGTCCCTTGTTATCGTCACTAATGTGAAAGCATGTATTCTGAAATTTACTCCCATGTATTTCCATACATTTGCTGGGTTCTCACAGTATCCATAACATGGCAGAGAAGGCTCTTGTGAGAATTAACCCTCACTTAGAACGTGTCCTACTCAAACCCGTTCTTCATTCTTCTGAAACAATGATAAAACGGACTGAATATATATTCCAGTTTAAACTGATGATGGCTACTCGGTCAATAATCACAGATCATTGTGATCATTTTCGACAGCGCTGCATTAGTTGCTCACGCGGATACGTGACTGCCATACAACCATGGATGAAGGGCCAAGCCCCAAGTGGAAGGCAGAGGAGAAGAAGGGAGTGTCAACAATCAGGTCTGAACACAAATGTTCAAATATCACGGCGCCTACATGTTACAAGCAAATAACCGAACTGTAAGTGGAAGTAAGGTTGCTCCGGTTGGACAACTTCCGTGTCGATTTCGCCAAATAGTTATAACCATCAAATCACTGCCATCTGTCTTACCTTCACCAGTCGTCAGCACTGTTGAATGCGAAACGCTGACCGAGAGGACACGCATCACTGACTTACTCGGACGTCATAGCGATAGATCAATTATTGACACGCTTTTGCGCAGACAGACGAAAAATGAGTTAACTTATTCACAATTCCCATAAAGAGTTTAGACTGATGCGCTACTGTATGGTACCCTGTCTACAATATTACAGTCAGAAAATCGGTGAGCCAACGAAAGCAACATAGAGAAGGCTACACGATCTTCTTGGTTGGATTGGTTCGACTCAATCTTGAAATATTTACAAAACGAGTACGTTTGACTATATTGCGGGTATGTTGTGACGGTATTCTAGAACATCAATCGAAATCAGTTTAAGTGAAACACACCAAGTGGACCTCGTTCACTGAATGAAATTCGTCGTAAATCATACAACGTTTATGACGCAGTGGTGAAACTGCTCGCACTACCAGAGGGCAGACTAGAGTTGAGACAGAATTTTCATGCAACCAATTCCGATCATCGTGTCACGGTTCTCATGCGACGTGAGATGTAAGATTCGATCGGATGGGTCAGTGGTTTCAGCGAAGTTGAAACACCTAACGGTGAGTACAACATAAGATTGGTTACCCCGTATACTCTGAGTGGTTCATGCTTTCAAATTTGACGTGCAGTGGGAACTGTGGCGTTGTCACGAGCTTCATCCATAACCGAATTTTTCACAAGGCTGTGTAATCAATAAAGAACACCATACCGAACGACATTGCCAAGCTTAAATGAATGTTGTGCGACATGTTGTGGTTCTCGTGAACAAGCATGTCAAGCAAATGTGTGTGCGTCAATGTTCACTGACGGTAAACCGACCCGGATTTGTCTAGGATGGATGAACAATCGATGACTCTTCGACTGATTAGTTGGAACCGATATTCGGTTGCCTGCTTCATACGTAATATCGCATTACAGTAATGTCTAGTGCAAGCTCACTGAATCAGCTTTGACGTTTTGGGCAAGAGTTTAAAACCGGTGATCTGAACTCCACCTCGCCGACTTTGCAGCAGGCATGAGCACATTGTTGTACACAAACAGTTAGTCAAAGTATTTCGTGGGTAATGATTTACTTGTCCAATAATTGCTGCTCTCTGACATTATGTGACTGAAGTCAATAAATCCGACCGTGCAAAATCCCGTCACTGAGAACGCAGGTGACGCGCACGTTGGCCACTGGACAAGTCAATTTGAGCGTTAGAATAATTGAGAGATTCAGACATTATGGTTTTCAGATGGTATTTATGAACAAAATTGTCAACTCCACCTTGTGAGCGACGGATCGGTATGAGCACTTTCGAATAAAATCTAACCCAGTTTGCTGTATGGACATACTATCCATAACCTGTTCAGTACGTGAACACCATTGCTTCCACACTGGTGGAACATGAAGTCACATTGACGGATAACGATCTTGTACGAAAGAAAAACTTTGGGGCAAAATAGATCTCATTACGCTTGTTTAACATTCCGACGGTCACGTCCATAGACATAGAATCTCTCATTTCACAACAATGCCTTAATACAACTAGGGCGGTGCCATCAGACTTTCTTGTTGTGTGCTCGTCATCGACAACCGCCGCTTGACTGAACGTGTGAATTTGATATTCTGTTTAGTAACTGCAATACGTGGTCGGCAATGCTGGAGCCAGCACTTGTGACGTGGATGGATGGCTTACATTTAATGTTCCAGCACAGACCATCTTTCAATCCTAATTTCTCTGCTTCTCATTTTGTGTAAAATCACAGTGAGTGCCTCTCAGTTGTGATTATCAACTGAGATTGATCGGCCTCGATGTGGCATTATCCTACTAAATCTTTAGGACATTTCATTCAAACAGCCAGAGAAA
>LOND01006117.1:0-11235 GCA_014220965.1 Paragonimus kellicotti
ATATATTTGAATATAGAACTCCGAAGAAAATGTAATCTTCATACTTTGGTTGAAACGAGTCCTTTGGAATGGGCATGGGGCTCACATAAAACGGAATAGCCGTACAATCAAAAGAATCTTGGGTGCACGTAAGTATCTAAAACTTTCTCTTTTATTGATCAGGTTAGCGATCGTACATTGGTGATAATGTCATTATTGGATATCTAACTATATACGCCCCATATACATGTTCAACTTCTTTTATGCTTCCGGTTTACTCGTTAGTCATCGGTAAGTGTAGCATGATCCATGATGTTTTATTGCGTGCTAGGTGTCACAATTGTACCCGGTGTACTATAGTGATGCATTATGAAAAGGCTGTAATGAGTGTATTTTAACGTCAGTTTCTCAGTGTGCAATCGAAGGTTGCTACTGTTAATTTTCGTAATTCACAAGTAGAATTGAAGGGTGTATCTATCCCATTGTGAATTTTATTCAATCTCATCCTACTGGGTCAAGAGGCATACGCTTGTTTTAAGCCGTCTAACTACCACTTTTATGGTCAGACATATCAGAGGTAGGTACACGCAACTCAGCAATGGTTCTGCGTGACGTTTCTCGAGTCCACCAAACTACGCAGATTCACGGACGTTTAAGTATTCTTATAACCGATGGAAGTTTTTACAACGCTATGAATTCAAGCATCTGTAAATTGTATGAGGAACTGAAAAAAAAACGGTGTTTCCTTGCTATACTTGTTAAAACGCAGTACTGCCCAAGCTGAGTCCACCCTTTTTGAGTTTATGTATGTGCATTTTGGTTCTGAAACTCTATTTAATGACATTTCATTCTGCAACTTCCACAACACGCGATTATAGGTGTTATTACTACAAGAGTTATTGGACTTGGACTAATTTAAGTTGAGGATAAACTGTAGAGGATTAAATTAGACTTGAATGAACTGTGCTTGGATATACTGTTTTCATGATGGTTTTTACAGTCTTCGTAGCCAAATAAATAGAATCTTTGTGCAATATGTTTTGGGGTGGAAACAATATCTTAATTGGTCGTTTATTCGTTCTGTAATTGCGTTTACGTTAAGCAAAATGTTAAACTGCAAAGTCGTTCACCTACAGAAGTTTTTAACAATTGATCCATACTGACTGATGCTATTTTTTTGGTTAACAGCTTCGTATAATCGATCAGTAAACGATTATGGGAAGACATCACGTTGATAGCACATAGTTGCGTTCATAAATGTTTCCGTCAATAGGTCATTTCGTAAATGGACCGTAAGTTTCATCGGACGTGTTTTTTGGATTGGGCGAAACGCACCCGAAGTACGCGTCGAATGTTCTCCGATCGGGAAAGCGTGCAACCAAGTTGTTTATCGTCTCCTGGAGAGATTTTCAACATAGAGTGTATTTACAATACTGATAAGTGATCGAGAATCTGAAGTTCGACACACTGGACACCGTTCGTCTGATAGCGGCTTCCGCGTTCCACCAGAAGTTGCAATCAGTATAGTTCGACACGATTGGAGTTACACTAGTTTCTAAGCACCATTCATGAGCTATTGCTGTGAAACGTAGGAAACAATTCAGAGTTACCTAATGTGAGATCGACAGTGTCGTGACCAACACGATTTCATTGTGACAACACGGATCGAAGTTTATATTTTGGTCATGGTGATGATTCACGTCACTTGTGAGCTCAAAATGAGAGACAAACTCGTGCCTAATGCTTCCTTTAAACATGAGTTCACCAAGACATCTGTATAAATGCGAAAGCTGCGATAACCGTGGGTTGTATTTAATTGAATCAACCAAAAACATCGATCTCATAAAAGATCCACGATAGTCCAGCAAGTTTAATGAAATCTGTGTCTTGGCGTCCTCCACCCTGTTTTATTTCATTAATTCTCGATAAAAAGAACAGGGTTCTTCTGAACAACTTCTAATTTTATGAAAGCGTTCAACATGCCTGCCACCGGGAACAACAACAAATTCAGATGTCTACATTTCATTCCGGTTTTACATCACCCGCGGTGCGTGGGGTACACCTTTATCATGCACCTACAATTTAACCAACGGCGTAGAAGCCGTAAGTTTAAAAATCCTGTGGCAGCGAAACGTTCGTGATCTGGGATATTTCAGCGACAGCAAAACATCGAAGCCGCTGTATATTTGCTTCAGCACAACTTCCACTATGAATCCTTGTTTTGACCAACTCGTTCGAATACTTCTTTTGCTGTCAGAGCGAACGAAGTGCTTTATCAACTCTAGACAATAGTTGTGCGGTTAGGATACGATAATCAAAGGTCTGGTGAGCACCAAACTCGTCCAAGAGAATTCGTTGAAAGTAGCGATGACCTATATGTCAATGTACATTAGGTATTATCAAACGCGACGTTAAGATCATTGACGAATTTCAAGTATTTGGTTGTCATAAGGTCAAGTCTGATCTAATTTTTGTAGGAATATCTGTGAGCGGTACGTCGTAACAGATCAAGAAAAGCATCAGATATCAAGTTTGAAGCACTAATCACGTACTGTGTTTTAGCCGTATAGTGTATGTGATTAGCGCAGTTAACAGCACGTCTGTTCTGTGAGAACATGGAAACAGTTCAACTCGTGGTCGTTACAAGGAATGCACTACTGCTTACTAAACAAAAAGTAACCCAAGTTTGATGTGTTTTTGAAAGCTGCAGGCAGAAGTAATCCGAATAGCGTGAACTACACATAGATACGGGAGTATTTACTGTCACATGGCAATTGTAATTAACCCAGAAGTTAGGAAGTGTCTCAGAACTGACTATATTAAGCAACAGTCTGTAAGGTAGCACAGGTATGCACCTCTAGAAATATGTAGTCACCTAGACAGATGAATTTATCTCTGATTGGTGAAAATTACACATGTAACTTTACAAACAATACTCCCATTTTCTCAACAATTGGCAGAAGCTTGACAGACAGAATGACATGTGACAGTACATCCGATTATTCAATTCTGATGTTGAATTTCAAAACTGGCATTCAATCTTCAAGTTTGCACAAATGATTAGGTCATATATTAGGGATGATAGTTAATCGTGTGCGACACTGAGCACTCTTTGCCGATGCTGTAGCTGACTGGCGTTAAGGTGCGAAATGGACAGATGACGACCTGGCGTAGCGTAGTAAAGTTGTTTACTAAAGAGTTGGCCATTGTAGGTAAGGTTTGTCTCTCGGGCTGGAGCCCTCGTGACTCACAGAGTCGGTGGCTGGTGACGTTAAGTGAGATGGCGGCTTATCGAGCTCAGTGGCGTGAATATTGCTCGGTCGAGTTGTGCAAGTCAAGTCCTCAAGATAAACATAGTTGTTTTTATTAGTCAGGTCTCCTCCTCCTTTCTTTTTTCTTCATGGTTATATGGCGGTTATGCATTAGCGTTAGTCACTAATGAAGTAATGTCTGTAACGATAATGATCTCAGACCTGAACGTAGAAATGCTTAGGTATCATATTGTTCCTTACGTTGTGACCTTGGTTTTCGAAAGCAATTAAACATTCCACACGAGTGATATTATCATTACATCAACCAACTCATATCACGCAGTATGCGCTCGTTAGAAAGAAAGCTTATCGCCTTCTAGCCAGCTTCGCACCAAGTCTAGAAAGAACATCACTACTGAATGTGAATATTATCTATCCACACTCTACAACGGTGTGATTTCTCAGTCATAGTGCGACAAAATTACGGCGGCTTATTCCTACAAAACCTACGGTAAAAGACTATCACGTTACTTTAATATAGATTAGAGATAATTCATAATTCTTAGCTGTCAGTTGGATTGTCTGTATTGATTGATGCTTGTTGGTGATGAAGATATTGATAGGGTGAGGTAGAACTATGATGCTCCCTTGTGGAGTATGGAAACTATCCAATAAAAAACGGCTGAAATGTCATGAAACGGCACTAAAACAAATAACAAGATAATCATGTTTGATTACTGAACAATTGAGAAAAATTCAAAGGGAATTCTTTGGTGGCAGGTTTTATTTACCAAGACAAGATAATGAATATCAATCAAACATGAAATGTGCGATTACAAGTAGGAATTACATTTTGGAAACAAAATGATAAGCACTCAAATGTGTAATCCTACTATATTTTGTTGGGAGACGTCACAAATTGAGTTCGATTCTTTTGTATTGCCTAAAACGTAATAGTGCTGTTTAAAGGGATGTTTATGTAATGTAACTAACAAGATAAAGAATAATTTCATTCGACTATATTTCTCAAATCACCAGTGATTCACTAATCCAGTGAGTTTGTTGTGAGACGTAGAGCTCAATAGTATATACTGTATAGAATGAGTTACCATTTACTTGGTTGTCAACAAGGTTACCCTCAACCTTTTAAACAAAGTCTCATCGTGTCAACTGATGACGAAAAGGGCACAACAACTATTGGGGATTTTAATTACACTGAAGTTCACCATTCTGGTTGCAAGCATGCTACGGTCACCTGAACGTTTTCTTCAATGACGGATTAATTCATAAAGTAAACGTACTTTAAATGATCTACTGAAAGAACCCAACAGATTCCTAAGTTGTTACAGGTGGGAGAAAGTTCTCTGCTTGTCCCTTCCCATCTTTGTTAGTCGGGAAAAACTGATGTTAAACGGTTTATAGATGTGGAGAAAAACTGGAGAGAAATGAGTAGAAGGAAACTTTAATGAGGCTGCTGACATGTAGTCACAACAGCGATGGACAATGAAACACAGGGAAACAACATTTCGTCATATGTATGTATTTGATGACCTATTGGACTGATCTAGGATGGTGTGGTGGAGTGCAGCCAATCGTGTACGCCATATCTGCATTGACCAATCAGGTTGTTTGACATTGACCTATATAACCAGTGTCCATAACAGACTAGATGAGACTTTGTGTGGTGTAGTGAATACACATCTTGCTATGAACCCGACTTCTTCTACATGGTGACAGAGATGAAGAACCCAGATTGGACGGGTGTGAGCCCAATGCCAAGACTGGACGAAGGGGATACCGTTTGGATTCAGCCATTCGGTATGGGCTCTGACAGATGGGCCCCAGCGATCGTGGAAGGACGAGACGGTGAACGTTCTCACGTGGTACGCACAAATCAAGAAACATTAAGGAGAAACAGGGTGAACCTACGGAAGCAGGAAACGACGACCACAAGTTCCGGAGCAGCTGAATCCAGTTCTACTGAAGACAACGAGTTCGTTCTCCGAAACCGAAGAATACCGAAGATTCGTTAAAAAGGGAAGGATGTGGTGGAGTGCAGCCAATCGTGTACGCCATATCTACATTGACCAATCAGGTTGTTTGACATTGACCTATATATACAGTGTCCATAACAGACTAGATGAGACTTTGTGTGGTGTAGTGAATACACATCTTGCTATGCACCCAACTTCTTCTACAGATGGTGACTATGAAACTTGTAATGCAGGTTGTTGTATGTGCCGATCAAGTAAAGTTATAAAACTCAACCGATTTATCCCGATCACAAAGTTGGCGACATGTTCCACTGTGATTGCACCATGACTGTGGAGGAGTTCATTCTACAAAGTGGCATACCCATTCTAAAATTAAGTCTCAACGAATGACTCTTTAGACGTTCATCCTTTTTGGTTGACTGACCTGAGGGTATGCGTAATGTGTAGGTAAGAATAAAGTCTCGTCTGAGGTGTCTTTAATGTGCCCAGAATTGATTTAATACAGCTAGATAAGAGATTTTCCTAGAAGCCTGTCCCTGAACACTTTCAATAAGTGTCAAAGTTGTGTAAAGCTAAGGACAACAGGCCTGTATTTTCGGTTTCAGGTGTGGGTGAATTATGGAGGTAAACATCAATGGGATAATCCTTAAAGTGGAAGGTCGCAAGAATTTTTTCTAAGAAGCTCCGTATCGTATAGATCGAACATTATCCGCAGTTGCTCGCAGTTGTCAGCCTCTTTCGAAAAGAAGCACTAGACTCGAGTTTCGCTCTCATTAGAGCTCGTCAGTAGTGCATATCCTTGCCACTGCCGGGACTAGAACTCCGGCCTTGCTTTTCGTGAGGCAACCGTGTTTACCACTGCGCCATTGACCTCACATTAGGCACGACCGAATTATCATATGTGAACGCTCAACCACTTTCGCTTGTGAGTAATGATCAGGTTGCCCGATCGCCTCGAGAGGAGACACAGTTACTGTCTGTTAACTCCAATCGATGACCCCTCGACTAGGACTTCTCTCCAAGTTGAAATCACAGAAATCATTAACTTGTTGAGCGGTATTTTGATTACCGATGAGTTGCGTTATCAGATTCAATAAAGTGAGGTGGAATATGCGGTGTATCTTCGATGAGGTGTTTACTGGGTAACGAGTTCTACAACGCACTTTGGTCCTCATCTGAGGTCACAGCAATCAGACAGTTTGGGCAAACATGTTAGATGCAGTAATTCTGTACGAACCTAACTCAAAGCTGTTATCGTCAACTGGTTGCACGGAAAATGAGGTGCAGTATTCCATGTACACATCGATTACCCATGAAGAACGCGTAAACCGTTCAATTTAAGGGGGGTTGACACTCTGTGAAGAAACATAACTTTTGTCCATATTCCAACTGCATATGATGATTATAGCTTAGTGTATCATGAAAAGAATAGCTGGTGCGCCAAAACGGTTCCAGTGTCAAACTTTCTCATTCCTATAACGCGATCAATAGGTGTGAGATATATCACTTTCCTCTCCCCCAAATACGCAGCCAAAGCATACCGGAGATTTATATCATTTTACGCTGAGTAGTTAGGTCATTATGTGTATGCCATCAGTTCACTCGTTGACTGAGGTGCGACTGCATTTGAGATGGGCATTTCCTATTCATCGCTGGTTTTACTTTATTTTCTACTTCGACATTATCTATTAAATGGACTTTAGCACCTAAACAGTGAGGGGTGAATAAGCAAACAGGTGAGGCATACGTTGTGTGCACTTGGAATTTATACTCACTTGGTAGAAGCAAGTAGATCATATCAGTCTCAGACCCCACCAAGTCAACTGCTCGCTCATCTTGTCCCTTTTGTCGGGACTTACTGAAGCATGACCTATTAAATGTTTAGTTCGAAACGTATTCGGTACGTACCGGTTGTATTCATGTTGTAAGTACGCAACGTACCGACGCGAAATATGTACACAAGTGAATCAGGACAAGGAAAGCCAAGTTTAGTCAATATGAACTCAATAGTCTAGTGATGTGATTTGTGGAACACGAATGCCAGATGGTGACTCGGACAGGTGTGTGCAAGACCGATTGGTCGGTAGGCCAGCAAACCCGTAGCAGAGCCGGGGCACATATATATTGGCTACCCAGATAGGACACAACACGACCGATCTGTTGATATCGTCACAACAATCCGGGACACAACTACCGAACGCATTGTACAGAATAAGTGAGTACAGCAATCGGCAATATCGATTTCAGCAGAAGGCCGTATCTAATTGGATAGCTTGTTCATCACGTTCATTGAATCCATCACTTCAAAACATGGCCCAGCGGGTTTTCTTGGGTTTCATTTTTACAACTTGACAAACACCTGCGTTTAGCGGTGCTAAACGAGCGGATGTATTCGAAGATAAGAGGTCGATTAATACTGTTTGGACTGTGCATTTGTCTAGACAAAGTAGCTCACTTTGCTTTGTATTGTTAAGTCGCTTTAGCCAAGCGGGCAGAACCTCGCTTTGCCATGCAATTATTCTGACTGAATGTGTAAAACATTCCAAAAATGAGCTGACCTGGTTTCAGAACACAGAACTTCGGCGTTTTCCTTCGCATTGTAGACAATCTAGAAAATTTAGACTAGTAGACTGTCACTCGAATATTTGGCATCGCTTTACTGTCTTCAGCGTAAGACTTTGCTGTGGAAGCACGTAACAAACCAGTCTGATATTGGTACTGTTGAATACATCCATTAAATTGATATCCTACTCACTTGCTCATAGTATGTGTAGAATAGATTTTGGTCAATGTGATAGGTACCTCATCTGCTTTCCTAGCTGAGACGGAATGCTCATATTGCTTCTGTTACCACTTGAAAATCCGTTCTTTGCTTGCTGTGAAACTGTTATCTCAAAGTTGCTGAGTGTCCTTTTGAGCTTGTTGTTGAAGCACTTAGCTTCTCCGCATACCACCAGAAGCTCATGACGTTACTTATCGTTCGAATCGCTTTGACGAACTGGCGTTGGCACACAACTTTCTATCTGTTCTGAGAGTCTGCACTCCTTCAGCGTTCATTGCCTTTTTCAGATTTCGAGACTCTCGATATTAATGGCTAATTTGTCTTCAGCTAATCTGTTGGACACCGTTTCCACCCAGCGACTAACTTTTTTCTTGCCCAGCCAGGCTTGGTGGCAGAAAACTGAAAGCGCTATAATGCATTACGAACCGATCCCCATACCAACCGCTCGACCTGTAAGATGCTTTAACGTACGCAGTCACAAAACTGCGTGAACTGTCTAATATCGAGTAGCGTATAAAGCCGTTTCAGAATCTGTTAATATTCAGTTCCAGAAAGAATGGACGAAGACGACTGGTCGTTCGGATTAACCTTTAACTAATCAAGATTTAGTTCGAACTAAAACCACGACGTAGGAATAAGTTTGCTAAGTTGTCCGATGCAGACAGATCGCCAGTATGCACCGACCACTTTCAGGTTACATAGGCTTTCGTTTAATCCGAACTGGGATTGCGACCCTCTGATTCCATGAACTTCAGAACGACGTAGTCTAAAATAAAACAGCAGTCAACCTGCTGTTATAATGGAGGTCACTGTAAGGATCAGAAAAGTGAAAACAGAAATTTTCGCAGAAGTAGAACTATTTTTCAAAATTCCACTGCATTGGAGTGTTCTTTATGAGATAGAGTCGCTGTGGGGGAGCACTACAATTCAATTGTTAACAAACTGCCTTTAAAGAATGGGGAAGGTTCTCTGAGTTCAGTAATAGTACAACAGGATAAAACATCACATAGAACAGTCTCTATTTCGCTGTGCGCCTTAGTGACTTAGTGACCCTGACTGCTACTTTTGGTAACTGTGCTTCATTCATTTGATGACGTTTTGGAGTGGGACAGTGTTTTTTGCTTATCTGATGGTTCGACTTGGTAATAATAAGCGGCGACAGTCGCGTATTCCTTGGGATCGAGGCTTTCCGCTTTATCTAGTGATCAAGAAATTCGAATTTTGTCAAGCGCACTTCTACTGCATCTTTGATCCAGCATATATTTCTGAGGGGTTCACAACAGCAACCGGGGATTTTGTTAACATGAATTGAACATCACTCGAAACTCATAACAACTGTCACAGCCCCACAAACTCTCATTTAAGCCACTTTCGAAAGAAAATCACTTTACAAAGTGTCGCTGTTGACAGTGTTGCGTTGCTGCTTTTACGCAGCCAACCTTAACCTATACGGACAACCACAGCGCCAGTGGAAACGTGTGACACGGGCAATGTAAAAACTATTTTCTAACATTTACAAGTGGTACCGTTATTCTTATGCGTTTGGATGAACGCATCGTTAGTCGATGGTTGCGCGATTTATCCGGATGTAGCTTGGGTGCAAGCAAGGTTGTAGGATACGAAGGCGATATTACCGTGTATGCAACAGTTACAACGCGTCAGTGATACATCCTTGGCACGGTTGAGGTCACACCTCCATTCACTCTTGCATGTGACAGCCGTGTTAACCACGTGCCCTTGACCCATAGTAGACAATGGTAAATTATCATGTGCAAACTTTTAGCCACCTCCGTCGGTGAGTGATTCGCAAATTGCCCGATCGATTCGAAGGGAGAGAGTAACTGCCCTGTTAACTGTAAACGATGATCCCACGATTAGGACTATTCCCTGAGTTGAAATCACAAAAATCACCAAATTTGTTGATCGATATTTTGACTAGTGGCGTGCTCTCACAAGAGCGAGACTCAGGTGTAGTGCTTCTTTTCGAAAGAGGCTGGTTGATAGTCCGAGAGTGCGACAGTTGTAATCAATTGTGAGTGATATTCAATGCAAATGAAATGCTCTACCTATTCCAGTTGAGCGTTTTTTCAAATACACGAACAACTAGTTGCTTGATATATATTAGGCTGTTAGTTGACTGCATAGATGTCGGACAAATGGAGGCAAATTGTGGCCTTGTGTGGACACAGTGGTTCTGCCATTAGATATAAACTTATGACGAGTTTTTGTGAGAGAGATGTTGAATGAGTACGGTTTGTGGTGAATGTAAATAATCCGAATTTAGTTTGTAGATGATTGGCTATAAGCTGTAAACCATGGCGAATGAAATGAGTTTACAGGGTTGGATGATATGATAGTAAGTTACGCAACATAACATGATGATAATATAACCCCCGAGGAAGCATGCAGCAATATACAAAGAGTTCAGTTAAATATAGGAATATATGGAAATTTTCTAAATACGAGGTCCAAGAGATGTGACGTCGGAAAAGAGGATGTAAACTAACTAACTAATGTTAAAAGCAAGTGTACTGAAAAGACACTTTACTGTAAAACATGTTGGTGTTGAATGACGTACAGTCTGGACGGAGGATTGACTGCAATGTACGTTAACTGTAGACGTTGATTTGGTGGAGAACGTTGTTACATTCTTGCACTTTGTGGAATTCTGTTTCGTCTTCCGTAAGACGACCAACACAGTACTATGGTTATAGCATTACTCATTTCGTTATCAGGATTTGCGCAATCCGAAAGAACTTAACAATATACTTGGAAACTGTTTCCTTACGATCAGGTAGGTCTTGAAACTATAGTATTCGGAGGTAGCATTACATGTTGCAGGACAGCATGACTATCACGAATGAAGAGTTATATTCGGCGGGGTAAACAAGTAATTTGAATTCGTTTGTTGAATCGGCCTCTCATAGGTTGTATGTGTGCACGACTGTGTGTGAGAGAGAAGAGAAGTAAAAAGGCAGTTTTGATCAACGTTATCAAGCGTATTTTTAAAGTTCAAAATGCAAGATTGGACTGTTTCATAGTGTTTATCAAGCAAAAAGGAATCAGGAATAACGGAGGATACCCGTGAGTCTAGGGCTTTACCGGTTTGCTTGAAAAATAAACCGTCTACTATGTGAGTAGAATTATTGATTTCGATTGAGAAGAAAGATAAATTTCTAAAATATTCAAATTGGGTTGTCTTATAGGTATTTGGGAAAACTATCCCTTT
>LOND01006118.1:19264-33965 GCA_014220965.1 Paragonimus kellicotti
CTTTTCAACCGTGTAGCACTTCGGACTGATCGGGCGTTGACCCCCGGTAGTCAGAGCTGGTGTATAAGACCGAGGTCGCGTTCAGTCGTGTTCAGTATTCGGGTGTGAATAGCAGCATCTCGGGTTGATTGTAGAATGCAGACAAATATTAGGCACCTTAACGGAGCCTTCGTCATTGTCCGCAGATTGAACTTTTCACACTCTAGGTTCGTTGCATTCGCGTAAACAACAAAATCATCACGGTCATTATTTGTCAGCCTGTGACATTCGTGCTAGTTGTTGGACAAAGAAGACTGCTTTTCGGAAATATTTATCAGCTTCTTCAGTGTTTAATCAAACATGAGATCACAAGGTTTCCTTAACAGGTTGTAATAAGTTCACCCCGTATGATCCATCGGACTGAGTTTCCGAAGAGATAATTGAACCTTTCCTACCAACAACACTAGGGAGAAATCTTCTTATCGATTGAACCACGATTCAAAAGACAATGCGGCTTCAACATCAAAACAAGTTCAGTGATGGTGCGTGTGATTACATGTATCGTTGAAGCCGGCTTGGACGTTTTTGAAATTCTTTAAATCATGGACAAATTGCGCTCCAAGGCTCCGATCAACTTCAACAGAACTGCACGGAATTGCGCTTATTGCTACTGCAGAATCAGCTTCATTTCATCCACTGGAACTGTCATTGTACGTGTACGTCCTCGTATCGAATGCGGGAATTCGCCAGTTATAGTACTGCCATCACTTAAAGTCGAGTATTCGATCGAACGGCTTGATTCCTAGCCCACGAAGGATAAGACACGATCACTAGCGTTTATCCAGAAAGAGTTAAACTAGACAACAGGGGCGCAGGACGTAGAACGAATCTGAAGCCGTGACGATGTATGACAATCATAGCCGTGTTGAACGAATAAGGTTATGGGAAGGTCAACAAGCAAGAGGAGACAGTTTAGATAGAGTGGAAACATACAAGCGTCCGATCGCATAACTATAGTTTGACTGGCTAACTAGAATGATACGGAACCATTCAACCGACACTGAATCTGCCTGGGGTAATATGGACTGAGATAGTTCAGCTCCACTTCAAACTGCTGGCGTTCGGGTCTACCTCTAGGTTTGATGGTACTCCCAACACTGGATGCGGTAGGTGCTGCACGATTCAACCTGTTTAACTTCATCTGAGATGAAACCTCTCTAAACACATCGGGAGCTTGTTGATCGCCGTCTTTGTCGTCACAGTACTTGGTACTTTAAATCATCTGAAGTCTGCTATCGAGGTGAGGGTATAAAAGAGAATGATAAGCAGCAATTCGGTGGGTATATATATATATATGCAACATCCGTACAAAAGTTTATTACTACTTTCGTCTTAGTACGTCAACCATGACTTTTCTGTAACACATTTGTGGATTTATTTTTGACCTTATCTATCAGGTTCTGAAGAACATGATTTAAGTTCTGATTTACTGATGAAGAAGATTCAGTTTTGGATGGTCGGTGAGACTTACGTGAACACCACCGTGCTTGATATCACAGTTTACCTATCAAATAAGTGCTATTTTTCCTCCGGATGCGTTCTGAGCTGAACGTCCTGTTTTCTTGTGTACCGGGCAACCGATGTTCTCTCACGTTTGTCGCGAAATGAGAGTGATATCAAAATCAGCCTTCAGCTGTAGGCTTGCTAGTCTGCCTTTGGGATTTGCCGACAAGTAGTTGCGACATACAGCGAAGTTGGCTTTAAAGGTGTCCAAAACGGAATTAAACTTTTCCCCTTGTTTTTTCGGGTTCTTGTAGTATATCCGCGATAGGGACAGCGGACATCTAGGTGACTGAGTAGAACGGTAACACGTCCCTGGCGCCCGAATGGGTTACATTTTTATCAGCTGTATCATACAGATGGACGGACTCACACATAATGCCAACCACTGCGTTGCCAACATGCAACTGAGAGTTTTGCATCAGACTTCCAGGTTCTTTGGTTGGGTAGCCGTTGTGAAATGGCGTAGACTTTAATTGACGCCAACTTTTCAACCGTGTAATACTTCAGACTGATCGGGCGTTGACCCCCGGTAGTCAGAGCTGGTGTGTAAGACCGAGGTCGCGTTCAGTCGTGTTCAGTATTCGGGTGTGAATAGCAGCATCTCGGGTTGATTGTAGAATGCAGACAAATATTAGGCACCTTAACGGAGCCTTCGTCATTGTCCGCAGATTGAACTTTTCACACTCTAGGTTCGTTGCATTCGCGTAAACAACAAAATCATCACGGTCATTATTTGTCAGCCTGTGACATTCGTGCTAGTTGTTGGACAAAGAAGACTGCTTTTCGGAAATATTTATCAGCTTCTTCAGTGTTTAATCAAACATGAGATCACAAGGTTTCCTTAACAGGTTGTAATAAGTTCACCCCGTATGATCCATCGGACTGAGTTTCCGAAGAGATAATTGAACCTTTCCTACCAACAACACTAGGGAGAAATCTTCTTATCGATTGAACCACGATTCAAAAGACAATGCGGCTTCAACATCAAAACAAGTTCAGTGATGGTGCGTGTGATTACATGTATCGTTGAAGCCGGCTTGACGTTTGAATTCTTTAAATCATGGACAAATTGCGCTCCAAGGCTCCGATCAACTTCAACAGAACTGCACGGAATTGCGCTTATTGCTACTGCAGAATCAGCTTCATTTCATCCACTGGAACTGTCATTGTACGTGTACGTCCTCGTATCGAATGCGGGAATTCGCCAGTTATAGTACTGCCATCACTAAAGTCGAGTATTCGATCGAACGGCTTGATTCCTAGCCCACGAAGGATAAGACACGATCACTAGCGTTTATCCAGAAAGAGTTAAACTAGACAACAGGGGCGCAGGACGTAGAACGAATCTGAAGCCGTGACGATGTATGACAATCATAGCGTTTGAACGAATAAGGTTATGGGAAGGTCAACAAGCAAGAGGAGACAGTTTAGATAGAGTGGAAACATACAAGCGTCCGATCGCATAACTATAGTTTGACTGGCTAACTAGAATGATACGGAACCATTCAACCGGAGCCACTAAGAGAGGAGTCCGTTGGGGCTTGCGTAATATGGACTGAGATAGTTCAGCTCCACTTCAAACTGCTGGCGTTCGGTCTACCTGTAAGGTTTGATGGTACTCCCAACACTGGACCGGTAGGTGCTGCACGATTCAACCTGTTTACTTCATTCTGAGATGAACCTTCTAACACATCGGGAGCTTGTTGATCGCCGTCTTTGTCGTCACAGTACTTGGTACTTTAAATCATCTGAAGTCTGCTATCGAGGTGAGGGTATAAAAGAGAATGATAACAGCAATTCGGTGGGTACTGGTTTCCATGATCCATCGGCCGGTTGAGGTTACTTATGTTGTGGAAATCGAGAGAATGACCAACAGCTATCCGTTAGTGTTCATGTATAGGTATCCTCTTCCTTCTCCTCATCGTAGACATCAGTGGTTCACACCGATGCATAACTGCCACACAATCACGAAGGAAAAAACCCGTATATGGGAAGAGAGAGAAAAAAGGAAGGAGGGGAAGGGGACCTAACTACTAAAAATAGCTACGTCTATATTCAAACATACAACATCAAGGCGCCTACACCTTGCAAACAAACAACCGAGCTGTAAGTGAAAGTAGTTATCCTCAAGATCCCAGCGTACTGAATCCAAGCGGTCTGCAATTTTTTCAATCAAACAGGGGGGGGGGGGTTGAGCAGCAAAGTGACATCGTCAAAACCCTACACAAACGGGTGGAGACAAATCCAACGTCTCGCTTGCATTTTTTGAAGGCAGCAACAACACAAATATTTGCATGGATTGCAAACTTGCCACAGGTGGTCCACCGCCTCATACAATCCAACATTCGCAAACGTTTCTTTTCCATGTAGCTAATCCTATCCCAAGGATGCTTGGTCGAAGGGTTAATTGATAACAGCGCCGAGCAGCGGACAACAATGTCAGGCGAGTTGTCGTGAAAATGTTACGAGGACAGGTGAAACACCACACTAATCAGTGCGTTTTCTAAAGGCTGCCAAGGAAATTAAAATTGGCGCCAACAAAAGGGCAGGTTAGGTTTGTCACTGACCGTTTATATGATACTCTGGT
Source organism: Paragonimus kellicotti (assembly GCA_014220965.1). Taxonomy (NCBI): domain Eukaryota; kingdom Metazoa; phylum Platyhelminthes; class Trematoda; order Plagiorchiida; family Troglotrematidae; genus Paragonimus; species Paragonimus kellicotti. The sequence continues at coordinate 23,394 of LOND01006118.1, forward strand.
ATGGAAATGAATAGCGACTGTCGGGGCCAAGTATTGAACTAACTGAACTGTTTGCCGTGATTTGTTTATCATGCTTGGTATACTGGTAGATTACTGGAGAGTGATGAATTTGTGGTAGATGGCATGAGATTTAGTTAACTCAGATTGAACATTACTCAAAATTGATCGCAGTCTTCGCATTCCCATATACCTTTCAGCCACTACCTTTCAAAGGAAAGACTTATCGAGTTTTGCTGTTGTTGGAGTTCCTCAGTAGTGCATATCCCTACCATTGCTGAGATTTGATTTCCGGTCACTTATTCATGAGGCACACACCTGATCAAAATTCCTAGTGGACAAATATGTACGTTACCCTGGCTGATTGACCGCTCCCAATGCGTTTCCTGAATTACGGTCGAACCGTGGTCCCAGCCTGCGTTGAACTATCGAAACATGATAAGTTGTACAAACAGACTGTCTATGTTCAACAATGCCTAGAGAATTTAAAGACATCAGTATACTTCTAGTCTCGTCATGAACCAACGGTAACGCGAAGCTGGATTTTGGAATACATAGAAAGTGCAGACGTTGTTTATGCATGAGAGCACAAGGGTTCATTCGATTGCCAAACAAGCGGACTATCATAGCGTGTGTGAAGTTGTTTAAGAAGCAGTATTTAACAGTTAAAACAAATTACAAGACTGAAACTGTCCATCAAAACCGAAGTAAACGGTACGTTTGAAGTTAGATTGAATGCATTGAAGGAGAAAAATCTAACATTTGCAGGCAGTGGGAGTTTCCAGATAATGCACAGCCTGTACATCCATTGCCTACATAATCTCCATTGATTTTAGGAGCGGACAACGCCCGATGTGATTTTGCGATACATGGACCGTTTCGGAAGTAAGTAAGTTTGGCTGTCAAAAGTCGTCCTCACCAGAAATACCGCACAAAACAAAGTGATACTCATTGGGTAATCGAAAGTCCGCGGAGAGAGAAATCAGCCAGCGACAGCCGGTTCTATGCATACAAAAACAACTGACTGTCAACCTTTGTTTACCGTGGTTTAGCCGTGAGTACCAATCACGATCCAACCCGATTTGTACTTTTAACCGTTTCATTTAAGTCTTGTTGGTTTTGTTTTCATGCTAGTCACACGTTTACGACTGACGAGAGTGTGCGAAATGAATTCATATCGTAAGTTGTGTCTCCTGACTATACTGACTATACTATTCCAAAGGAGAAGAGAAAATGACAAGAAAAAATTAAGCTACTGGAGTTTGTTTGGTAGTAGTTAGAAACGAGGCCATATATTTGCCAGAGCGTATTGTTAAATTACATAAACTGTATAGTGTTCCTTGGTATATTGAGTCCATACAGAAATACAGAAGAAGGGTTGACACTGTTATGCCTTTAAGGAATTCCTGTGTGAAAATCCAATCAACTTTTACCACGCAGACCGTATAACAAGTGACGGCTAGACGAATTCAATTGCTCTCAAAAAGTCTTACGCGGAACATCAATCACTTCAGACAAATCACATGCAGTTTTCTAGGATTAATTTCAACAAGCTGTTTCCGGCTCGACGTGGGAGTTATCAACCTCGTGAGGCGTTTACAAAATGAACGTGTTCAAACTTGAAATTTCTTAAACACTTGCTGTATCGTCCTTTCTTTCTGTGCGCTCGAGCCAAGTTGCACGTGTATTTTAATCAGTCTCTGCCACTCGATGCTTCGAATTTAAATTAACGGAGTACAAGGGTTAAAAAATTATGTTTCTCTTGGCAGTTTTTAAGGCGAAATCAGTCAGCAGCGAACATTTATCAATAAACAAAATTGCGATTGCTTACAAGTTGTTTTCAAAATGTAAAAAAATGTAAATCTTAAGTTGCTACACAATAGTTGTAACGTAACACCAATGTACTGCGTGCAAAATGATGTGTAATATGTCGAAAAAGTGCCTTGTGGGAAAAATTTTAGGACCTCGAAATCGACTATTACAACTTTGCGTAGACTTTAATGGGGGACACCATAGGAAATCTCCTAAAGTTGACGTAAGTAGATGGGCTCGTCTTGTAGATTTTCATGACACTGTTGACTTCAGAACGGGGCTGATGCGGTGAAATGGATATCCGATATCCCACGAAGTAGATACAATGATCTCTCAAACACGGTCCACTCGAACAAGTACTATCCTCACTACACGGATCAGTTCGATCTGATCCTTCGAAAGATACGACAGTGTTGCCACTTTTTGAGAGACCCTCCATATACTTCCAGTAACGACTGTCCTCCCGAACAGAGCTCACCCACAGTTTAGGTGTACAATAATCATCTGTTTGCAGGCAGATATGTGCTCCTCATCGTAGTTGTCATATACGCACCGTGTTTATTCAGCTCAAGTATACACCTCGACGTTGTTGTAAACTGAGCGACACTGAAAAAATGTGAATAGGCCGATATATGATCTTTGCGGGGCGTTGTGAATGCTTAGGTTACGGTTACCGCAAGCCTGAACATCCGTTAGTCAAAAAAATAACGTTATAAGAACAACTCATTCATCAGCTTTTTTCTCGTATAGTATTAACAAATTATGCTTGTTAGGCTGGGATGTGTTTGTGAGCGCATGTCTATCTTGTGAATCAGAAGCTTTGCCGAACCACTGTTACATTTGACCGGCACTCATTCGATGAATTGGAGTGAAGAATGATCAATAACAAAGTAAGGTTTTGCAGGTGAAATTAATTTTTACAAGAATGATCACAAGTACTGACTGTGCAAATGTTAACCAACTGGTTGCAATGAGGGAAAAGGTACGCCCTGCCATTGGAAGAAATGGTTCGAAAAATGAAATTGAATCAAGATACCAAAACATCACGACGTAGTGCCTACACTTTTGAAGTTACCAAGAGCTAAAAGAGGTCATCCACACAGGTTAAGCGGAGATTATTGCAGTCGCAAGTTAATCAACCGAGGGCAATGTGGTTAGATATGTTAGCAACCAGAAATTGTACGAGCGGATCTTCTACGTAAGTCGTTAATAAAAAATTTCTACTTCCTGAAACTATTAGGAAAAGAGGTTACAAACACTGTTCTTTCACGCTGTTAACGGTTGGCGTTTCAACTTCCATCCTTTTTACAGGGCAAAGATCAACCGCTAGATAAACGCGCAGATTTTGGTTTGCCACCTATTGCATAACTCAAAAAACGTCATGTGCACATCAAACATGAGGCATCAAGATGTTTTTAAAGAGAATGTGACTGGAACGCAACGTTGTACCCTGATCGCAGCTGGTATTAAGGACCAGTTCAAAACTCATACGGATCACTGTTGCAAAAAAGTACATCACCATAAACCTAAGCATTCATTCGCATGTGATGATTGTTTCGGAGAGCATCCGATTGTAGAACGTTCAAGGTGGCGGCCACTACAACTCCCAACATCCGTCTAAGATCTTCCATGTGCGAGATAAATGACCGTTCTGTCTCTATTCCGCATGAGTCAAGAGGTGATTCATAATGGACGCGATAGGACTACATACTACTAATTGATCTTACCAGTAGTCTGATACGGTTCATTCTGCTAATAAATGGCATCGATGTTCAGCAGTAAGTAACCATGTAAACACTAACCCCTAAGAGTCACTGACTGAAGTGAATAGAGAGGGAAGTGATGGGAGTTAGGGAGTATGGAAACAGTTGTTTACGTCCGACTGAAGTCTAGTCGATAACGATCGGGACAAAGAAGGTGGTGTATCTGCAGGAATCGTTATTGTGCGCACAATTTCGGATTCAATATTCGAAGGGACAAGACAATCACGACCCGTCTGTGAAAGCCTACTATTCCAACTCAGTCAGGCTTTTGAATATTACTATTATTATTATCACTACTATTATTATTGTTATTATGAAAAGTACAGATAACCAACGACAGAAACATTTTCATAATAGAAAAAAATGACGGTTTCCATGCCGATTGTTAATGGGTCAATAATGTTTATGGCCTGAGGATGAGTCTATTTGCTCACATGTTTATCTGAAAAACAAGCCGTCACCTAGACGACAAAACGGTCGACCAGAACAGGCATCAAACATGGCCTATTGTCAAAATGGAGACCAGCCCTCGGCTGAGCTATAATTTAATAACTATGGCAAAAATTCAGCTTGGATATGGATAAGTCAGGAAAATGTGCACAAACCATAATTTAGAGGAAAGATTATCTGTTAAGAATTACACCTGTGTGTTTCACGTTTTCCGATATTCCTGAATTACGGAAGAGACAAGAATGTTTGGTGAACTAACTTGATAAATATTAAACGTGTGTACTTGTATCTGCATTTTCAGTCATGTAACAAACAAGCTGTCAGCTGGAATATAAGTATGACATTGCCCGTCTCCACAATGTCCAGTTTCTGTCGTTCTTGTAGCTGTCTTCCCTAAAATGGGAGTAACGCATATAGACCTTGGAGGATCGAAACTTTAATGGTCATTTGTCAATAAGGATCAGATGCGAAACGTCTGAACTATGACTAGATTTGAACCAGGGACAAGAACCGTATAACAGTGCGCGGAGTATATGCCTTTATCAGCTGGGCTAATAAGATACGCCGGAGCCAAAAAATCTCACATTTAGACTCGGTTAGACACTTATCCAGCTGTTTCACATGGAAAGCTCTGTCAGATATAAATATAGCTGTACAATTGCGTTTGGGTAACAGAGTTAACTTTAGATTAACCTACGTAAGTTTCGTTAAGGGCGGTTGAACCAGACCTCGGTGATTGTGCTACTCTCATGTCTCCAGCTTAGCAAACCACACGCAATGCCACCAGGTAGACCTTCTTACAAAAAAGACAGGTGATGTATTGGACCACCGCAAAAGTGGATCAGATAATGTTACGCCACACCAGCTTCGTCAAAGATCTGCTGGAATAGTCCAAATATATTGAAAACCTTCTACAGTCGTACATCGTCTTGTGTGTTGTGAATACCCTTAGATATATCTATGGCCTAGAGAGACCTAGAGGTGGACCCATTGCTAATCCATATTTCTGCCTACATAAATCTCCATTAAATTGAACATTATAGGTGCAAAACAACAATTACTCACAAGCGAAAGTGGTTGAGCGTTCACATATGATAATTCGGTCGTGCCTAATGTGAGGTCAATGGCGCAGTGGTAAACACGGTTGCCTCATGAAAGCGTGGCCGGAGTTCTAGTCCCGGCAGTGGCAAGGATATGCACTACTGACGAGCTCTAATGAGAGCGAAACTCGAGTCTAGTGCTTCTTTTCGAAAGGGGCCGACTGGAAAGTCTATGGGAATGCGACAGCTGCGATCAATTGTGGGTGAAAATCGAAAATCCCCTTACTACTCATCATTAACGAAAATGCATTTGTTACTGGGAAGTTACCAGATGTCCTAATTCGCGAACTAATCAGTGCAGTTGCTCGAGGAGAGGTGAATAAGTGAGGATGAGTAGTATTCATTTGCTGCCGAACTATTGAGCTTTCTACAAGAAAGCCTCCCAAGCACAGTCGTAATCGGTTATGTCAGAACACTTCATTCGGACAGTGTAGACCATATATATGAAAATGGAAAAATCGCGCTTAAGCAAGCAATATTTTTCCTTTTGTCCGTTTATAATAAACTATAGCATTTACATTGTCCACAGATATGTACCCCGTATACGGTAGTTTGAAACTTAATGTGCAGTTAGGGAGTTATGCAGTTTGGAGCTACACCCTGGAAGAGTGTTGCGTGCTGGATCTCGCCTGCTACTCTGAGAGCCATTCAGTCAGAGACGACGGGTGGCGATGTTACCGGAGTTTCATCGTGTCCGGCAAGATGTTCAATATACGTGAACGACTCATTCTTGAATCTTCAGGTTAAATTCAGTAACAGTACACGTACTTCAGCTGACCGACGATGAACAGTGAAACTTATCCAGCTATGGAAAAGCGGTCTATCATTACAACCAGAACTTTGACATCTGGGAACTTCCCGTTAATTCGAGAACGACTGTTCTACAATTGTAAAATCCGACTACTTTGTGTCGAGGATTTTCGTAGGTCACCTGCTTTCGCAGTCATTAGCTGCGGAGTATTTCGCATGAAGATGAACGGCCAAACAATGCTACTTGTGAGTAGTCCAGTAGATGCGCGTATTACTCGACCGAAGCAATTAGGGGAATATGCAAGAAGCATTGAAGGGTTGTTTGACAGATAGTGGTGTTTTCCATATACAGACTTGACATGAACGACTACACTATTCCGGGCTTGTCGCTATGCTGAAATCAATGAAGTACGTTCCGTCGTAGTTTGGAAGCATATGTCAGTTTGCTGGATGAGCTGTCCTGCTTATGCTCCTACTGACTGTAGTGACATCGGCGTCAAGGACGCATTTTACTCGGACCTGGCCGCTCTCCTTCGATCGACACGTGACACTGCTATAATCGTTCTGGCCGAGAGTGTGAATGCCCAGTCGGCCGCCTTGTGAAGCCCGAATCTCGTTTTAGATGTTTTGGGATAGGCGTCACGACCTTGGTGGGGAGGGGGGGGTGGGGCGGGGATCAATTGATGGTGGGCGATTGTTGCAACTGTGCACTAAGCATAAGCTATTTTTAGCCAGCACTAGTTTTAGGCATTGTGCACGTCAATGCAATAGTGCGCCGCCGGCTCCGAATCAGCCTGTCTGCGATAGTAGGTCAGCATAGCGGTTAATTATAGTAGCGGGGTTCCATTCAAGGCTGTCGTTCTTATTGGAGCATGAGCTTGGAGTCAGATTATGCGTTGGTACATTGTCATTTTGTCCTTACTTCTGCTGAGCAACGACCCAACCGACATCAACGATTAGCTGTTGAGAAAAAGCTGGCCTTTAGCCGTCGGGTAAGCGAATAAATTACCTATAAGTCCAGCTTAGAAAGTGCGGCCTTAATAGTTCTCACTCCAAAGATCCTACTAGCTGATGGACTCAAATCTCACAGGCCATTCAGAAAGCAGGTACTGTAGCATGAGGTACAGGGATACATGAGGTAAACAAACATTGGATCTCAGAGAAATCCGTTGGTGATAGAGCCAGAGCGAAACGTTTCCTCCTGGTAGTTCACATAGAAGTCTAGAAAGAATATCCTATGGAAACTGAAACGTCAGTGCTAGAGAGGGCTGTTCGTAGCTGGTTAATAGAAAAGGTTGAGGAAATGGAGACCACTTGCTTCAGGGAACACCGGCTTTCAATTATAATAGAGCTGCTGGCCCAGATGATCTCGTGCCGGCACTTTTCAAAGAAGGTGGAGAGGCGTTAGTAGAGGCATTGACTCAGTTGTTTCAACTTGTGTGGACGACGGAGACCATCCCTCCGTGACTAAGAAGGTGCACTCACTCGAGTATTTCGATATTCGAAGAAGGAAGCGCGGGGCTCTTCGAAAACCATAAGAATTAGCTGGACGCCAGTCATTGCTATCCAAGTTCTGGCATCAAATTATACTTCGTCGACTCGAACAGCCCAGTTGGGGAGGTAAACATTAAGGGCAAGAACAGCAGAGTTTTCGCAAGGGCGGGGTTGTATGATCACATTTTACCCTTCCGTCATTTTCTGAGCACGCTGACTGGTGTACCACCGACAAACATAATCGCCGTATTCAGAGACTGATGAGTGCGTTTCCATCCGAGTGCAGTCGATCTACACTTCTCAGAGATCTGTGTTAGACGTAGGGGGCTGTAACCGGACAAGATGTGACATACTGTCGCGACTGTTTGATTGCGCCATACCTCAGCTCAGGTTAAGGTTTACGGTGAACTGTGTGACAGTTTCAGGACCAGAGCGGCGTACGTCAAGGCTGTCCTCTTTCACCATTTCTGTTCAATTTCGTCATAAATGAAATGATGGAGGACTGTTTGCAGCACTCACAAGACGCCGGCGTGGACCTCCTACCTGGTGAAAGACTGACTGATCTTGATTATGCTGACGACAAGATATTGCTGTTTGACAACTTTCAAGCGACACAACAAACAAGCGCTGGACGCGTGGGGAATTTCGCTTCTGCTAAGTACTCTTGAGAATGTGCCGCTTTAGCAGCCTTCAAAGAATGCAGAGTGCTTCTATGTAAGGTTTGCTGTGATCGACAGTATAGATTTGCATGTCGTAAATCAGAAGTTACTGGAGTTGTTGATAGGATTTGATACACTGGGAAGCAACAATCGAGTGTCCGAGCTGGTGAGGTGTAGGTTGAAATAGAAATAGAGCGCGTATTCCAGCAGGTCAGGCGAATGTTACCATGTTATCTGAAGACAACTATGCGACAGAGAGGTTTCTCTGAAACTTAAGGATCGCGTATATATAAGGCGATCGTTACTTTACGGCAGCGAAACCTGGCAGCTCAGGGTAGAAGAGGTAAACCGTCTTCAGGTATTTGACCACCGATGTCTACGCTCGATCGCTCGTATCGGGTGGCACCAGCGAGTAAGCAACGAGGAGGTTAGGAAGCGGGTGTTTGGCACTGATTGTCAAACGAGTTCTTTTGTTCAGTCGCTACATTTGCACAGACTTAGATGGTTAGGTCATGTACTAAGGATGCCAGCTAGTCGTTTGCCACACCGAGCACTCTTTGCCGACGCTGCGGCCGACTGGCGCAAGGTGCGAGGTGGACAGATGACCTGGCGTAGACAAATGAAATCGTTCACGAAGGGGTTGGTCACTGTAGGTCGGGTTCGTCTCCCGGGCTGGGCCCTCGCGACTCACAGAGTCGGGCTTGAGACGTTAGGTGAGATGGCGGCTAATCGAGCTCAGTGGCGTGAATGTTGTCGTTGTTTGGCCGAGTTGTCTGTGAAGTGAGTGCACTTAATGACGCGGGCAGTGAAAGCCGTAAGGAAGCTGTCTTGCTGATGACGCCTTACTTTCACTTACAGCTCGGTTTGTTTGCAAGGTGTAGGCGCCTTGATGTTGTATGTTTGAATATAGACGTAGCTATTTTTAGTAGTTAGGTCCCCTTTCCCTTCCCTTTTTTCTTCTCTTTTCCCATGTAAGGGTTTTATTCGTTCGTGATTGTGTGGCAGTTAAGCATTATTATGAACCACTGATGCATTGCTGTCTATATGATGACGATGATGAGATTCGGGGTAACGAAGATTCGTGTGGTGCAGGCACCGGCATTTATTCACTCTGATTAGAACACATGAGACAATGGCCTCACAAGATAGGATCAATTTGTACTTCGCAATTCGATTGTTAAGGTGCATTATTATCACTTGAGTCTGAGAACGGACTGGGTGCCAATTAGCTGTAGGACGCAAACCTATTTATATAAGTTGAACATCATTCACAGTTGACTGCAGACTCCCACAGACTTGTTAACCAACGGGAGCGAAATTCGTACACAGTACCTTCAGAAAGGGGCTGATTGGAAAATCTATGGGAGTGAGAACGCTCCAATTAATTGTGAGTGAAGTTCAGCCTATATCCACTAGATTCTACACTACTTACCAGTGAATCAAAATATTGCTGAACAGATTCATTGGTTTCTGCTCTCAACTTTGAGAGAGGTCCTAATCGTGAGGTCACTTGTTTGAGTTGACAACAGTTACTTTCTCCCCTCGTGACCATCGGGCAACCTAAACATTATTCACAGGCGAGTGTGTCTGCGCGTTTGCAGGATACCTCGGTCGTGCCGAAATTGAAGTCGATGGCGCGATGTTCAGCACTGTTGCATCTTAAAAGCGTGGCCAGATTTCGAACCCCGGCGGTGGCAAGGATATGTACTACTGACAGACCCCAATAAGAACAAGACTCGGGTATATTGCTTCTATTCAAAAGTGGCTGGCTGAAAAATCTATGAAAATTCGAAAGCTGAAATCAATTGTGAGAGATGTTCAAGTTATATCTACCATGCTGTCTACTCCTTAGTTAATCATTAAACTACTAAATAAGGAGTAGAATAAAGACAAGACGAAAAAATTGCATAAAAAGATGTCTAACGATTGCAAGACAAAAGGAGGTTTTTGTCAGCCTTGTATTGTACCAGATTTCATAACTTATGATTTCTGTTATTTATGAAATAGGTATGGAAAACGACGGTTAAAGATGACCACCACAACGAGTATAACGTTGTTCCTGCCACCGACTGTGGCTTGCGATTATGCCGTTCAGTGTCTCTAGTCAACGCTACCCAGCATCGTGTAGACCACAGCCAGGAAACTGGATAGAAACCGAACATAGAGCCGTTTCCTTTACGTTTTCTATGCCAAGTCATAAACTGTTCAACGTGCTTTTTCCTGTCACACCCAGCCTGTGTGAACACAGCACCATATGGTAGGGCCCTTGGTATGCATGCGTTGGGCGCATTCGAGCGATCTTAACAAATGGAGTGAAAATAGTTTGCGTAATGAAACGGTCATTTGTTCCCAACACGCGACGCTGTTTGCCATCGTTCCCCAAATGGTGCTGCCGCTTTTGTGAGTCAAGGACTTGAGTGGTTTGAGGACAGCTCATCCAGCAAACTGACATATGCTTCCAAACTACGACGGACGTACTTATTGATTTCAGCATATCGAAAATCTCGGAATAGTGTATGCGTTAATGTCAAGGCTGTATATGGACAA
>LOND01006119.1:12509-28518 GCA_014220965.1 Paragonimus kellicotti
TTCGTTGTTTGCACAAGCAAGTTTTGTTTATAAATAACTTATACCGCGCTCCAACTAGTCGCTGATTGCGACAGTCTAACCATCCATTGGAATAACACTGCTAGCTTACAGCCTAAAAATCGACTACTCACATTCTACGGCATCTTGTGCTGTTGTAAATAATTGAAGAAATACAAGTGCTCTACTGTCGAAGTTTTCAGTTATTATGACACGATTACACAATCATGAACGGAAAGTGTGAGAAAATTTAATAAATCTAATTTTATCCGAAAAAATGCATGCCACATTTGGAGTTAATTAACTATTACTTTTTGCACCGTTCATTAGAGGCAGGAGTTTACCTTGTATTCGGCATGTTAAAGTCAACGTTCATAGAAGTATGATTTACGCAGAGTGGGATGGATTGTAGGGCTGTGGATAATTTTTATGATGCAACTACGAGATGCATATTTTCATATAATTAAATTAAAGCAATGTACTCGCTGAACTGATCTTCATTAATGAACAATAGTCGCGAGTATCTCAAGAAGTCTGCATACATATATGCAGCAGTTGTCGTGATATTCCCAATTTTTTTTATCTTTAAAACATTTGGTCGATGCTCAACCGTGATATTCGCCTATATTGGTGATCGGCTGAAAGGACGGAGGCTGCTGGAATATATGTCATCTTTTTCGCTTGGTAGCCTTAGTGAATATTTCCGCAAACTGGGACGAGACCGATGAGACTCAAGTTGAACCGTTTTACTATTTGGAGTCTCCCGAATCAGTTCTGCAATCCCACATTCCAGAACCACCGTAAACTCATAAACTGAGTAAATCATGAATATATATATATATATGATTACAGTTACATGAAAAACTGAGCACTCAGTTGAACAAATGCATTTCCTGGAAAGTAGTAGTAGTTACGCGTCGTGCTTCACAAATGTGCAACATCCAGAATACATGGATGTTAACTGAACTTTCAATTGTGTGAAATAAGATTGTAGGTTTTTTATCTTCCATTGAAAATGTTCCATTCTGCGTCTTTCTATTGTGACATTACTTTAACACCACTGTATTATGTGTTATTTTGTCATAGGTTCTGTTCTTTGTACAAACTTTGTATGTAAAAAAAAGTACAATATACCTCAAGACAGTTGTGTTTCCTACTAGTAAGGTAAACTTTATGAGACACTGGCAGATTGGTANCCGCGCTCCAATTAGTCGCTGATTGCGACAGTCTAACCATCATTGTTCACCGTATTCAATCAAACTTGAATACAAATATTCGGTTAGAATTTTCGCGTTGCCCTGCCGTTACGAATGTTGCGTTCATGGCAAACTCCGTTGCTTTTGTTTAAGCCTGATGCTATTCACTTGCATCCGTTAGATGAGAACCAGCCCTCATTCAGTAGGTAACGAGTTGGAGTGTTGCTATAGCAGCCTCATTGTTAATCGCTCACTTATACTTTCCTTAAATACCATAAATTCACCGGGCGACCGTTTCTAAATTCATTCTGTATACGACCGTTATGCGCTCAGCCATGTCAACAAAGTTGAACCAAACATGACGTGTTGCCTTTGTCAGCTCGATTTCTTGCACGTAATTCGACAAATTAGCTGGTGAACCACATAAGCAGTAATTTTCAATTACACACAACTACAAAACCTTCCTCATTCGAGAATGACGTATCAATGACCTCTAAGCAAATGTAATCACAAAACATTACAACGGTTATATAGCATGGACTCAAAAATCATTACTTTTGTTTCTACTTGAGGTAGACCGACACGGAGCATAAGAACTATAAAGAAACCTGTCGTTTTCAGCGCAAAAACTGAGGTTATTCGTGTATGCCTCCATCCACCACTCCTGAAGTGCCGGATAGAGTGGTTATTTTAACATGACAATGGAGGATCTAGGCCACCGGAACAGATCATCAAAACATTGACTGAGTGGCATCTAACAGTGTCCACCTATGAGAGTGAAAAAGAAGAATTGAGTGCACAACAGCGAATTGTAATCCGTCGAAATATCATCAAATCTGTCACAATACATACAAACACTACTGACTGATCTGTCCAAATGGTAATCACAGTGCATGCAATTAATCTATGGACTATCCACATACCACTTTGTAATGATGTCACCAAGTGAACGATTTGTTCTGTAAACATATGGAAATGAAAACAGAAACCCGTTATTACTGACGTGAAGCAGAATGAGCGTATTCAAGCGTGGACTCATCTTTTAAGGATTTTCACTCCAGAGTACGCCAGTGGAAAGGCGTAGTTGTGAACAGTAATGGAAAAGGTGATTTGAGTGAAAGTTAAACCCGTTTTCATTGACAATGTGTACACTAGTCAGTCATGCGAGTTCAAGTGATGCGTGTTGCCAGGATACGCTGATGTTTGATCGAATTGCACTGAAAATTATAAATGACCGATTTACAGACTGTTAGGTGTTAACAGCCAGTGCTTGAATGGCAAACGGTGGTCATCTGCACGCTATTCAATCGCATGATTCCACGCCACAGTCTGACAAGCAAAATAAACAGTTTTTATATTAAGAAAGTTATAGATAAAATATTTACATAGGTAGGTAATATAATTAATACCGTCATTAACTTGCTAACGTATTTCTCTCAATCATGAAGGTTCAAAACATTTGAAACAACGGAACGAAACTAGGAAATAATTCACAGCCGCCTATCAAGTTCAGAAATTAGTCGTGGACTAGACAGAGCTTGATATCGAATTCCCCTACTGGCAGTCAAAGTATGTCCCAGTGTCAAACATTTCGATCACTCATAGAATATTCCGTCTTTCAATTTTAACTTTAATGGAATGCAAGATCAATTTCAGCTTGCTGCCTCAAGCGAACGCAAGTATAGAGACTCTGTTCTGAATTTCTGCCACTCAGCATTGGTAAGAATATACATCTTGCAATAACAAGTAAACACGCATTCCGCGTCTTTTAGGTTGTGGGCTGCAAAGTGAACTTCATAATTTGAAATATTGGGTCACAATAATCCATGTCATCAACTGTATTGACAGTTAGCCATTGTAACAGCAGCCATATTTAAAAAACCAGTAAACATCATACACCAACGTCCTTATGACAAGAACAACGAGTGTAATAGATTCCTCCTGAAATCGATAAGCGATATTTACCCAGCCTTGTTGCAGATTTTCTTGGCATGTGAGCTCTCTGATTACTAGTCAGGATGACACTACAATCTCAGACTTTTGAATACTTAAAGACACATACAACGCTTTTTGTCCTGGAATGAAAAAGCTTCTAACAAACCAAGAAATTTAATTTTTCATAAAACGCAGCTGATACTAGTGAAACTGCAAACATATTGAAGTAAGCCCAAGTAACCGGGACTTCGTGTTCACGGCATTTCTATCCAAAATATCACTAAACCTTGATGAACATTAGACTGAGCAACCCGTGTATTTGTTGATGATGTGTTTCTGGTCCAGTTGAGTTTTAGCTTCGAACAGAGGTCTAGAAATGCGTCCTCTGATTATTTATTGTAAAATATGTTTACTCGTGCCACTTTCACCTTCTCTAACTTATTTTATAATGACAAAGTAGGAAAGGAACGGACCACTGCATATCAACAGGTAATATGTGATAGTCAGGGTGATTCTTGAATTCAGTCCCAGATGGACGAACTGAAAAGTGTGTAGTTACCAATTTGTTGCCATTTTTCAAAACCTTTCTTGATTTTGGATAAACCAGCGAGTTTTCCATCAGACAAAGTTTCAGTGTTTAGCATAGGTATCCACAATTATTAAATGGCTTATTGTTATGAAGTTCTAATCAGTCATTAGTAGTAAACTGCAGTTATTATCAAAGGCCTGCTAACTTCTTCTATGTTAAGTGCAAAAGTACAGCTTTGCAATGTCCTCGGAATTCACCTCAATATAAACTCAGACTAGACATAATTTTCCAAGGAGTGCAAAATTTTGATTTAGCTTAAAGTGACCATTTTAGCCTGAGGAGAAAATAGCAAGTTTACTCGAATCGGGCGTTATGGGACCTGCAAGAATAAACAAATTGCCTGTGTAACAATGCGGAACACGAAACAATGCAAGCAACACGCGAATTCGTCAAAAAACAGTTTTCACTTAGCATAAAAGAACTAATAACACGATCAATTGTCTCCAACATGATGTTTTAAATATCATTTTTTATGAGCGTGTATTGAATAGTAACCGATCAGACTAAGCAAACATTTGGTATTTAAGACAGGGAAATGAATAAAGTACATGGAGTATTCAGAATGTTGCACTCATCATAGTTGAGGAACATATCTTAATTACGCTGCTGTTCACATAGTCTTTGTTGAAATTTGACCCCCAATGTCCGACTGCGGCACAGTTTACATCAAATGTCTAGCCATGTCTCATGCACCACTTCTACCGAATGCGGGTCGAAAGATGTATGTATGTACTCAACGACTCCACCGTGTGATATAATCCTTTCTAGACTAGGTATACACTTTCGAATCCGATAAAAATCCTCCGTTTACTGAATGTAGTGTTTGCTTACACAATAAAGTCCTTCAAATAAATGGTAAATTTTCTCACCACTATACATTTCTTCGTAGGCTGTTTTGGGAGGGTTAATAATAAAAATTCATTTCCAGAAATACTCCAGCAATGAGATTAAGCCAGTTTTATGGAACTACTTCCTTTCAAATTATCTGTAACACAGAAGAGTCAAAGGCAATATGTGGTAGATCCAGTGGAATAAAAGCAGACCTACCTTTCTTTAGAACATTTAAAGCTGAAGTAGTTGTGAAGATATTCAAAAGTCTACCCACGACAGGATCCATGAACGACATGTCAGAATCGAATTAATAAACAGACTGATGGAACTTGAGTCTATGTAGGTATAACGTCATTCTTGTTATATTCAGTTTTATTTCTCGGAGGGGTAGAAAATATGTTGTTGATTTTGTCACAACAATACCGTAAAACTGACAACAAGTTTTCGGTGTACTTGCACGTTTGCATTGAAGTTGACTGGGCAGCCTTTGAACTATAGCAGATTTGTATCAACCATGTATACATGTAGATTTGTGCGAACATTGTAACAGAAATTGTTAGGCCTATTCAAATTAATGTATACACGGGGAGCCCAACCTGTTCAGGCAGTTTCCGATTCAAAATATTGCTCCCACAGTATTTGCGGAGTAACATGCAAAATCAATCAAGGCCTTACCGGCCTTCAGAACAGTATTCTGTATGTTGTTATATCTAGTGTTAGTTTTCAAGAATAAGTACATGACATTCCTGATAAGACGACGTCTGAATGCATCAGTTAGCCGCACACAAAGGACAGCTAGGCTTGTTGCATTGCACCCAACGACGCGTCTCTCCACAGCTTCTGGTAGAGATCCACTGACAGTACCCGCTAAACCGAACCATGTTAGTGAATTTGCCTGCGTATGCAAACTAAAAATCGTAAGCCGTGAATTGATGGCATTGCCACCGAAATCTCGGATCACATTCCGAAGTGGCGTCTGAATTACAAGATTAGGACAGCTTGGAGTGGCAAAACAAAACACCCATTCGAATCCGGCCATATAATAGATCCTACAAAGGCTTCCTCTGTTAGTTGTTAGAGTATGAAAATACCCACATTTGCTTTCTCTGAGGCACTGACCACATATTTCAACAATCACCTCAAGGTGACACAGAGTGACCTTAGTAATCCATTATGGACAGACCAATCATTAATTACGTGTTTCATCTTAACACAACATCCTTCCACATTCCAAATGTTTCTTTTGCACTTTTCTTTTATACTGACGTAACCTTAATTAATCTTTTGTATTGATTCTTTTTACATTGATCGAAATCTGGAGCATTCAGATATGTCGCACACCATGCTATGGTTGTTAGGCAGACAACAGTAGTTTGTTTGTAAACACCAATCCCAATACCTTTCCAGATATCATTTGGTGTACATAATCGAAGAGAACGAAGGAAGTGTTCCTCGGGTATAAATGTTACAATAACAATTTGGTCTTATTCAAACTTATAAGCGGAAAGAAATGTCTTTATATCCATACCTCGTGTGTGAGCTCATAAACGGCACCCCTCCTTAATACTGCCGGGATTAGGGAACCATCCGTGTTTCCATTGGAGAACCGTCTCCCATCACTATACCAGTGACCACCAAGTATGCACGATTGAATGAACACATGTTAGCTCAAGATTATCCGGCAACCTGAGAATTGTTTGCAAGCAAATATGACTGAGAGTTAGTATATGATAAGTCCTGTGTCTAACGGTACCTTGCTGTAAGTGGTTGTTTCATGAAAGCGTGGCCGAAGTCCTACACCTCGCCGTGGTAAAAATGCACACTATTGGTGGACTGTCACAAGGGCTACAATGGACCGACTAAAATGTTTGTTGTACTGCAATAGCTGCGGTCAATCTAGACTGATGTTCAACTTACACCAACCAAATCTACAACTGACTACATGCAAGTCTATTTATGATCCACACGTTAAGTTTCTCATCACGATCCAAATATCATTAAAGTTTAGTGCGGAGTAAGCTAGTTTGAAAACATGCGTCCTGCCATTGCAGTTAAAATCCCATTTCCGCAGTGTATAACGTCTCAGGTTAAGTCTAGTATATTCTACATTGTATTATAAATTATAGCCGTTCTGCCACACCCCATTTCAGTACGCAGTATTCTGTGGCACCCTTTTCTCCGAGTCCAGAGAAAAACGACCTGTCAAGTGGAATCTGAATTTGCCGGCAAAGCGAGTTAACTTTCTCCATTAACAGAAAACGGTAGACTAAATTCCTTTTCAGTTGTCTGTTTTGTTAACAACGCCCAGAAGATTATCGGTCAACAGTGGGTAGGTATTTTAGCCCACATGATCTAGTTTAACTATCACTTTCTAATGCTGAGTTCTGGTGCACACTCAATTTCATTTTATTTTCTGTCAAACTTCAAAGCGATGCGTCTCCTATGCCGAAGAATTTCGATTTCGCTGTTGTATCTTTCGATATAGATGCCCGTGAAGATAGAATTGTTCTAACTATTATGTGGGTCCAGGTATTGTACAAGCCACCCAGGGAGCAAGTCAGTTAACCAGGGTGATCTCGTAACTATGGTTATTAAACTCTTGACTTTGGTACTTCCGGACCATAAACAAAACGGGCGTGTGGGAATCAAGACGTACGTCGGAGGTTTAAGACTATGTCTTCGGTTGGGGGATAAAAGGAAAATTGTTCAACTCACTTTTTTTATATCAAAATGTCGTATTAAATATAAACTCATTTATTTCTACGAGGAATGATGACGTACTATGCTTATGCCTTTAATGGTAACTAACTGAAACCATTCTAAAACAATTTAGTACATCTGTTCTCGGACAATTTCGAATGTCAAAAAAATTTATCAGAAATGCACATTGACATCATCATTTCGCTTGTGAACTGCTACGAATAACACTGCTAGCTTACAGCCTAAAAATCGACTACTCACATTCTACGGCATCTTGTGCTGTTTGTAAATGAATTGAAGAAATACAAGTGCTCTACTGTCGAAGTTTTCAGTTATTATGACACGATTACACAATCATGAACGGAAAGTGTGAGAAAATTTAATAAATCTAATTTTATCCGAAAAAATGCATGCCACATTTGGAGTTAATTAACTATTACTTTTTGCACCGTTCATTAGATGCAGGAGTTTACCTTGTATTCGGCATGTTAAAGTCAACGTTCATAGAAGTATGATTTACGCAGAGTGGGATGGATTGTAGGGCTGTGGATAATTTTTATGATGCAACTACGAGATGCATATTTTCATATAATTAAATTAAAGCAATGTACTCGCTGAACTGATCTTCATTAATGAACAATAGTCGCGAGTATCTCAAGAAGTCTGCATACATATATGCAGCAATTGTCGTGATATTCCCAATTTTTTTTATCTTTAAAACATTTGGTCGATGCTCAACCGTGATATTCGCCTATATTGGGGATCGGCTGAAAGGACGGAGGCTGCTGGAATATATGTCATCTTTTTCGCTTGGTAGCCTTAGTGAATATTTCCGCAAACTGGGACGAGACCGATGAGACTCAAGTTGAACCGTTTTACTATTTGGAGTCTCCCGAATCAGTTCTGCAATCCCACATTCCAGAACCACCGTAAACTCATAAACTGAGTAAATCATGAATATATATATATATATGATTACAGTTACATGAAAAACTGAGCACTCAGTTGAACAAATGCATTTCCTGGAAAAGTAGTAGTAGTTACGCGTCGTGCTTCACAAATGTGCAACATCCAGAATACATGGATGTTAACTGAACTTTCAATTGTGTGAAATAAGATTGTAGGTTTTTTATCTTCCATTGAAAATGTTCCATTCTGCGTCTTTCTATTGTGACATTACTTTAACACCACTGTATTATCTGTTATTTTGTCATAGGTTCTGTTCTTTGTACAAACTTTGTATTTGCAAAAAGTACAATATACCTCAAGACAGTTGTGTTTCCTACTAGTAGGTAAAACTTTATGAGGACATGCGAGTGGTGGCATGATTGAGGGTAGTAGGGTAGGATAGTCCCAGGGATTCCACGCAAACGTACACCGTCTATGGCAATTGCGCGGCGGGAGGTATGACACACGAAGCTCTTGGATTTATGAGGAGCATACATTTTGGGTCAGCTGAGCGGCTGATTTGGCCACAGTAAGAAAGCCAGGGATTCTCAATCACCGGTTAGGAATATCTATGCTAGTTGACGAAGTAAGAAATAGATTACAAATCTGAATGAACCTTTGTTACAGTTGGCTTGGAAAGAGATCCTTAAAACTTAAAGTGATTAGCGTATCACTAGACATGTTTGACTACCAAATGGTGTTTTGATAAAGATACAGTAAAACACCCATTACTACGATGAAGTGACAACGTGGTTTTATTTAACGAGAACGGGTCATCTAGCAGGAAGCGTTCGGTTAAGCACAATATTGATAATTATGTAACAGCAAAACTGGCAATTGCGTGATTAGTATACTATCCGTCGCACATTTCAAAATGCTTGCGTTCTATTAAATCAAAATACTCACCCATATAGCTTTTGTCTTCTGGGTTCACTTGAACACAGAATAAACGTATTTCTTTGTGCGCAGCGCTAATTGAGACCACATCAGCCAAAATAGGCTTAAACTACCATAGACAATGAAATGTGGCGAATCTCTGAAGAATGTCCTATTGACGTTGAGATCATTAGAAGTTTGACAGAATTGGTGAATACACACATTATCGGGACGGTCTGAATAAACGTGTCTGCATTGGAAACAGAACTGAACTTTTTATTTTCAACTACTTGAACATACTTGCACGTGGTTTGAACGCAAAATGTTCGCTCACTTGAACGTACTTACGAATAGCGCATGATTAAGAAATTAAACCAATACATTACAGTGAAGTAACCTTAATTTCTATTGAATCGTAAATGTCCGTGTGCGCATCTCTTCCGGATTTTTGAGAGATTGCATAAAGCACGCTGCATTAACAGTTAAAACCCTCTTTGATTCAACTACGGAATATCTTTTTTTTGATTTCTAGTTAAATAGAACTATTAATGACTAACTATTTAGATTGTATCGAAGAAGAAACACTGGGTTGCAAATCACGAAGGAATTGATACGCCAATGACTAATCAACCTCATCAATATTGACGTCTATATAAAACACGGTTCCATTACTTGATTCAATTCTAACGAAAATTAATCCGATAAGTGGCTTCACAGATAGGACAATGTAGATGACATCCAACTGCATTTCGGCTGGATTAGGACCAGCGACAGAAAATATGAAAGTTGCGAACTTTGGGCTTGGCATTTTGACACAGTTGTAACGCCGTCTGCTGCATACGGACTTGCTGATTGATTCAAGCCTAAGTCCATATTTTTCGTATTTGTGTCTATTCTGAAAATAAAACCTTTTTGAAAGATGAGCTGGTTTCAGTTCTCATTGTATGATGAGTATGTAGCGTGAATATTACAACGTTCACTCGGAACATCGGCGAGACCATACAGTATAAAGAATGGAATAATTGCTTTTTCCTATCGATCAAAATCATGTGGATTTCGAAACACAACAATTCAGTGCTTGTGCAAGAGTTGTTAAAAATCGATATATACAAAAATACTGACTTTCACTCTCGCAGTTTGAAATAGCTGAATACATAAAAGTATGAAAGTTTCTCTAAAACGTAATAGCTGCCTACCGATTGCACAGTTAATACACAATTTAACTTAAGTAAAACAACGAGAAGACGCAATTTGTGTTATGTTCTTCGGAGTAGCATTTCGTTTATTCTGATCACAAATGGACATGCAACTACTTATAGAAGAATCAGGATTTCACAGGGTGGAAGTCATGGCTCAAGATGTTAAACGGACGGACACAATATCTGAGAATGAAAATCGTGAGAATGCATACTTCCAGGGTAGACGCTATTCTAGCGACTTGTGTGAGCTCATGACTCAAAGATGTTATTTTTTGAATTAAATCAAGGTCACCCGAACCTACAACTGACGAGGAGAACGAAGCGAATGACTGTCTTCCGTACCTGGACATTCTAGTCACTCGAAGATCAGATGGCACGGTAGGAAGATCCGTCTACAGGAAGCCTACCTTGGACAGGACAGTGTGTGCATTTCGAAGGCTTTCATCAGGCACAGTATAAGAGAAGTCTGGTAAGGACGTTGCCCGCAGAGCACGGAGGATTTGCACAGAAGATGCCTCAGAGCCACGGTAAAGCATACTGACAAACACTCCAGATCAACAGGTACCCGTACAATTTATTCGTAAACATAGCAGAGCCATAATCTTAACAGTAGAAGTAACGACAGTGTCCCAGAGGATGATGTATATTGAACTCCCATTTTTAGGGGACAGCTGGCCAACAGTGATGAGAAAGCGTCTAACAGCCGCTGTATCCAGTCACTCCGAATACGACCAAACAGCCTACGTCCGTCACATTCGAATTTTATACAAATATTCGTATGACTGCAGTATAAGCCACATACATGGGACCAACCGGCAATTTTCTGCTCATATCAA
The DNA here is from genome assembly GCA_014220965.1 of Paragonimus kellicotti. Classification (NCBI taxonomy): domain Eukaryota; kingdom Metazoa; phylum Platyhelminthes; class Trematoda; order Plagiorchiida; family Troglotrematidae; genus Paragonimus; species Paragonimus kellicotti. Next base: position 23,617 of record LOND01006119.1, read on the forward strand.
GGAGAATGTTTCCAAATGACTGGAAACTCAGTTAGAAACACCAGGTGCCTGTATAGATGCCAACGGACAGCACCCCACATTATCAGTTTGAAGGAACATAATCCAAACAGGAAACAGAGGCAAAGTTCCTGACGGACTCTCGGCAAGTATTCAGCGTAACCGGAAACGCATACTGCCAGTTTGCTGAGGCATTGGCCGTCAAACGTCACAGTTGTCTCCTGTGTATTCAAAAACAGTTTTGTCGAAGCTGTGACTACCGTGATAATCAGTATTCCCACAATTCCGATTCTCAGATTTTGTGTCCGTCTGTTTAACACCTCGAACCACGACTGCCACTCTGTGGAATTTTGATTCTTTTAGAAATAGTTACATGTCAATTCGTGATCAGAATACACGGAATGTCACTCTGGAATTATGTCTTCTCATTGTTTTACTCAAGTACACCAAGAAAAGGAGTTGTTTTAAATAGAGGTTCGACGAAAGGTTGCCGTGTCCACCGAACCGTTATGTAGTCAGCTTGAGGACTGATTCTTTGCCGACTACTATTTTGGTTAGGATTTTGAAAAATCTTTGAATGCTAATAGTGTGCTTTATCAACGCGCTTTCTTTTTGCTTGTAAATTCTTTAGTCAAAACGCTGAAGGGGTGTTCTTGATACTTGCCTAGGTCCAAAAATAGAGTGTGCAAGTGCTTGCCTCAGTCGTCATTCCAGCAGCCTCTCTAATTGGCTCTAGTATACTGTAACCCGTTAACCAACAAGGGTAGGTCAAATCACGAATTTCTTCTGAAAAGATGTACGCTAATATCTTTCGCCTGAAGACTGGTTTATTGTTGATGAATCTCAGAAACAGTAGAAATGTTGTCGAATATACTAAGGGAGTTAAACTGTCCTCGTTGATCTCAATGAATGAAACAACATATTTAAATAACAGCGGTAAACTCAATCATGTTGTGCGTGACATAGTGGACTGTCTTATGCCAGTGAGGGGTGTCTTCCATATTGCTATCACGATTCACGAGTGGTTCTTGCTGTAGAAATATGGTAGTGTACAGTGTTTATGAGCAAACAAAGCCCGCAACTCCACATATATGGTTCCAGTTAAAGCACACAGGGTTTTCTCCTTGCTAACATGTAATGTAAAGTAGCCCATTATGTTCATCCACCGGGCTAGCCTGCACAAATAACCTTACAAATGATTTCATTTTACTGGTTATAGCGTTTACCGAGTTGCTTAACCGCATCACATGTAGTAGTAAAAATGGACAGTCTCATCGGTTACTATAGTAATTGCGCTAAATGTACAGCCCAGTCTAATGGGTAATACAAAGACATATTTGGTTTGACAAGCAACACAAAAATAATTATGGATCTCAGTGTTTCAAACAATGTTTGTTCGAATTTTTGCACAGGCTTATGGGCAGTTTTGGTTACAAATGGATAATACACTCTTTTGGTCCACAAAACTGAATCCCAAAAGTTTTAATCACCATGTCGATCAACATTAGTCTTGCAAAAATGATGTCTACAAAGTCTGAACAGTTTTTCAAACATTTCATGTAGGTGAGAATAACAATTACCCCATTAAGCTTGAAGGAAGACGGTTAACTTCGCTAAAAATAATACACTAACATTTTTTTAAAGTTACTCCATCGCTATTTATATCCTGAAGATTAAGGTGATACAACCAAGCTTAACAAATGTACTTCTCTGGTACATTTCGACAAATTGCTTTTAACTGACTGCTTTTGTAAACGGCTGAAGGATCTCGGCGTTCTTGAAATTGTTAAATGCACAGTACTCACGATCAGCTGGTGAGTCACAAATCGACAATCAGCTTTGACCGTATGCATTCTAGATACAAGCTATTCTCAAAAGTTCAGTGTTATCGTGCTGGGAATTCAAGAATGAAGAGATACAGGGATTTATCACATAAATCGTATACCTAGGTGACAACGTCTCACTCTGATCATTAAACGTGATGTATGTTGGAGCAAAATTTCCCATTCTGCCATACTATCTTGGTATTATTGTTTTGAATATCCGCCTAATGAAAACTTAAACACCACCTACATTTGATGCCATCTTTCGTATTCAGATAAATCAGTTAGGTCAGAACACTTCCGTGAAACACTCCCATCACTTCAGTTCACCGTCAGTGTATACATATGCTATTTAGATGATTCGAATACCGCAAATCTATGGGATTTATGATTGACATTCGCAAAATTAGTATTGGAGTGATCCGGTCAATCTCATTTGACATTGCGTTTCAGTTGGTTACGATGATCCTTGCACTTATATACTGTTCACATGTTTCTTTCAAAGTAGTCACAACCCGGCACTCCTAACTGAAATTATCACGGTTATATTCAACTTAGAAAACATGATTTTGACATATTTTTGTGAAACTAAGGTAAAATTACCACTACAGTATGAAAAAGATCACAGTCTGCACTTCACAATAAAAACATCGATTTTCGCGTGAATTATTTTGTAACGTTAAACAAATGAACTATCTCCCAACGCCAACTATTTCAGCTTCGAAACAATCTATATTGTACATATAAAATGTTCCGATGGCAACTAAGACAAACTGATTCAATTAGTGTACCTTGCAAGAAGACATATGTAACCGGTGATAATCATGCGTGCCGACAATCACTACGTACATATATCTCAAAAAGCAACCTCTCCAAATTGAATTAGTTTTTCTTACCAAGCATTTTACGCAATAAATGTTACATCATACGGTCATGAATTTATTGAAATAAAATTAACCAAAAGTACCGAAAAAATTGGCGGTTATACTAGTTTGAAAATCTCATTTGTAAAACCTTTTTGGAAAGTGTTTTCCTTACCCATTCGACTACTTTTGCCCACTGAAAGTAATATACGTAAATGATTATCAATGTGATCATACGCTCACACTGTATTTTGTACACTTTAATATCTGATGAGTGGTATGGCATTTTGTTTTTTCATATAGAGTAACATTACCTACAATTGATCGCAATTGTCGCATTCCCATAGACTATTAACGAGCTCTAATGAGAGCGTAACTCGAGTCTAGTGCTTTTGTTGTTCAAAAGAGGTCGACTGGGGAGTTTTTGAGAATGTGACATCTGCGGTCAATTGTGGGTGGATGCTTCAATGCTATAGTTCAATATCTGTATGCGCGAGCATATAAATTACACTTGTAAGACAGGCCACTTCATTTGGAATGTTACTATGACCATCAGAAATTACAAGATATACGTTGAATTGTATATGTTGTATGGCTGATATAAGTTTTGTGCTTGTTACGTTGTGTGTGAAGATTGACAGCAAAACCCAGCGTTCAGAACACCTACTGCCCGCAAATGCAAGGTTATTAAGATCAACGTTACTGCTGTCTTCAGTAGTATGCCGAGTAAAAAAAACTTGCTAACTTAAACACTGCAATTGTCTCAGTCCTAGATACATCGACTGTTCAAGTAGGTGTTGGTCAAGTCAACTAAAGGAACGCGCTGATCATGCGGTCACTACGTAATTAACCGTGAACAGAAACGCACGATGTTGAAGAGTAAAACTTAACTCGCATATTGGATAGGATCTTCCCAACCAGTAGTGAAGTATTTTGGCGATTTTGATAAGATGTGCAACATCTACTTATTACCACGAAAATGCAAGCAAATGTCTCCTCTAATGTTTCGACGGTTTGTTCGAAGTATCCTTCCTTCACTTCCATAAAGTATTGGCTTTCTAGTGAAATGGGATAACATGAAATTAGATATTGTCTTTATTGAATGGTAAAACAAATTATACAACATGTAAACTGTGCAGAAGCGAACAGTATTGTGTTGACCAACGAAACAATCGTGAAAAATTACGCACGATTGACGACCACGTTACAAGTGACTTAACGCCCAGACAAACAAACCGATGTATTCTTCGCGAGTCAAGTGTTTTAAGGCATTTTTGTTTTCCAAGAAGATGTATTCAAATGTCGCTGACGGTGAAGTGATTGATCTGTTGATGAAAGGCTGAGAAACTAAACACAGTACTGTGGAAGTTAATAACTACCAGTCGAGGATTCGACAAATTGTAAATTGAACATCAGTGGCAGTTGAGCACGACTCTTGCATTCAGATAGTCCTTCTAGTCCATTTTCTTACATAATTGCATTAGGCTCGAGTATCCATCCGCATATAACTTGTCAGTGACGCATATCCTGGTAGCAAAAGAGATTTGATCTCCGGCCTGGGTATCAAGGCTCGATCAGGTTGACCATTGCAGCACAGCCTAAGATTGGATAGGACAATATAATCACATGCACACTCTTAATTACCTCCGCTTGCACGCAATGTTGAGAGTGCTTGGCCACCTCAACGGCAGATGCGATTATCATCATTTGCCAATAGCTCAGTATGTGTAACTTTTGACTCAGGTAGAAATCTCCGTTTCCATGTAACCTGCTGTACCACGTCACTTTTGGGAAACCCCTTGAACTAAACGGCAATTTTCATTGCAATAATCCTATGTAGATTACTATGCAAAATCAAAACATGTACAAGCGTTTTTGAATCAAATGACGCAAACAAGCGCGTTGTTTTCTTCAGTCTTGTAATTGTTCTCTACAAATTCAGGCTTCAAAAACATCACGCAAACTAAGCTTCGAAGAGATATTTCTAACGAGATGATCGAGTCTGAAAAGCACATTTTGCAAACACTACTTCACACTGACAACATCATTCTTTTTTGTGCTACGACCACCAACGTTTTAAACATCAAACACTTTACGTTAGTGAGCTGCCACTAGGAACTCAGTGCTGAAGTCTGTAACGAATTCATGGATATCCATTATAAATGGCGGCGCTAAACAGACACTTATTTGTTTGATTCGCGCGTTCAACCATCCTATTG
>LOND01006120.1:14896-26735 GCA_014220965.1 Paragonimus kellicotti
GAACATCACCCACAATTGATCGCAGCTGTCGCATTCCCATAGACTTTCCAGTCGATCGATTGGAGTTAACAGACAGTAACTGTGTCTCCTCTCGAGACGATCGGGCAACCTGATCATTACTCACAAGCGAAAGTGGTTGAGCGTTCACATATGATAATTCGGTCGTGCCTAATGTGAGGTCAATGGCGCAGTGGTAAACACGGTTGCCTCATGAAAGCATGGCCGGAGTTCTAGTCCCGGCAGTGGCAAGGATATGCACTACTGACGAGCTCTAATGAGAGCGAAACTCGAGTCTAGTGCTTCTTTTCGAAAGGGGCCGACTGGAAAGTCTATGGGAATGCGACAGCTGCGATCAATTGTGGGTGATGTTCAACTTGAAATTAAAGTCTGAATGTTGAGATACGCACTTCAAGAGTAGGGCTCACATTCATTGAGTCTGTTATCTATGAAAACATATGTATTCTAGCTCGCTTTCTGAATCCATCAACTATTCGGACGTGATATTGCCACATCAATCTTACACAACCACTATTCGATCACCGTCAAAAGACCGACAAGCCCGAGGACTGACAAAACTAATGTGAGGTCAATGGCGCAGTGGTAAACACGGTTGCCTCATGAAAGCAATGGCCGGAGTTCTAGTCCCGGCAGTGGCAAGGATATGCACTACTGACGAGCTCTAATGAGAGCGAAACTCGAGTCTAGTGCTTCTTTTCGAAAGGGGCCGACTGGAAAGTCTATGGGAATGCGACAGCTGCGATCAATTGTGGGTGATGTTCAACTTGAAATTAACCAAATCCCCGACTACTCATCAGTAATCTAAAATATTTATGTCTGAACATCACATGCATTCTGCTTAGTAGTGTTGTACGAGTTGATATGTTGATTGTCCCCATAATTGTATTGCAGAGTGTATAAGGAAATGACTATACTTCACTTTTCTTGAAAACGTTTACATAATTTAGCTTCCTTTGTTCAGCTTCAGTTCATAGTCGCTGTTTTTTAAAAATCCGTGTTCATCGTATATGACCGTTCCCCTTCATCCAATTGAATGACCATTCAATAGACGAAAATTCAGCCATTTGTCTAACCTTCGTTTCGACCCACATCATAGTTATTTATGTTGCTCTGAAGTCCAATCAATTAGTCTTATAATTGTGCATCGCTAGACATTCATGTTGAACGAAGGAGCATTTTAACACGTTTGTGTTCGCAATGGATACGGACACACCAAAAAGTTGCGTTTGCATAGTCACACACAATCAGCTCACGACAGGAAACAAACGTCGTGTGTGTGTATGTGTGATATCGTTGCGTGCGAGTCTGGTCGACTAGCGAATATTTATAATTTTGTCGTAATAAAAAATGATTTTTGTGCGTTAAAGACTATGAGTTGTAATGTATCAGCCCTACCGCGTATTTACATTCACTTCCTAGTCTGCAGATACACTATGTCGATTCTTTTGATAATCCAGTTGATAGTCAACACGTGAATCTATCGACTGTTATCTTGGGTGCCACAGTTTGAGTTAGAGTTGATTGAAATCGGTTACCTTTAACTCGCCGTACTCTGGCGCAACTGTCTCCTCATCGGTCCGGACCACACTGGCTCACCGTTTCATAAAATTCACATAACAACTTTACAAACTGAAGGAAGCTGACAGTGTTCATGGGTATCGGAATTTACGCCGCATGATCTGAAGACAAAAAGAAACCGACAGGTGATTTCGTTTTCGGTATGACAGTAATAATTGGATTATGAATGCAAAGTTACAAGAAACCGAATGGAAAGGAACCTCAACTACGGTTTATAAAGCTCGTTACAGGCGAACTTCAGCAAATCAGCAAACAACAGCCAACTAACGACAACCGTAAAGGTTTGACTGTTCGTTTGGTTCTGTGAACTGCATTGTCTGAAGACTGAGCTTGATGATTGTACATGTGCGTCAGATGTACCTTTCAACTCAGTTGGTTAAAAAATTTTTAACCGTGGACTTTGGCAGGTTACTCATGATTGGACATTCTGGAATAATTAAACAGTATTCTATTCCGGTTAACCAGCTCACTTGAAGCCATACCTTCTGCAGATTATCCTGGAGACGGTTATTTGAGCTAGACGAAATCAGATTACGTAATGAATGATGAAGGATCTTGTATGCTCATACTGGGTTTCTCCTGAGATTCCAGTGTTGCATTGAGAACCTTCTTAGTTTGCTCAGTCTCTCTGGATGACATTGCAAGTGAAGTTTCTTGACCTGCTTTGTGACTGTTCGGCGTACTTCCTCAGTTACAGAATATCCTTCGCAAGGTTGGATGCTTAGCACAAAATAGACTCATCAGCGAGTTGAAATTAAGGACGCCTCTGTGAACCAATCCAAACACCAGATTCACTTTCTTGGTCATAGGTGAACAGCTGGGAAATAGATTGAGGCCAGTGATGACGTAATGTCCGCGAAAGACGCCTGGCCTGAAAAGTTGCTCTTGCCTGATATCGATTGCAAAATATACGAAATTACAAAACAATGTTACACTGTTTTTCACTGCTGCCATTGGATTTGCAACCGCCACCAGTCCTACACGGTTGATTTTCTGCTTGAATACTTCACGAAACATGCACGTTTCCGATCGTTGTTCCCAGTTTCATCTTTTCCTTACGATTAGGTTTGATATTAATTTGGGTGCATACGACGTTCTTTCCTCTTCATTAAATTGTACCCGTTAACGTCGACGAGCATCCCGAAGTCCCGTTCATGAATGATGATAATATCTTGGTTTTCGTTTCTAAAACCGTACTCGATGTAACCCGAGTGATTCAGTCGCATTACTTTGTGTGTATGTGTGTTTGGTTGTGTTTAGCTGGAGACGGTTGTCCATTGTGAACAAGTTTAAATCTCTTTGAAGTTTTCCACCCTGACACGGTTCCCAATGCACACGGTTAAATGTACGACTCGTCCAACAGTAAACGAGAAACGCTTAGGGGAAACAGTGGAGTTGAAATATCAGCCTGGAGCAAACAAAATCGGCTAAGCCCGTACCAATGTTTTTGGCAATTAATCTTAACCCCCTATATATTAATGCGCGTTTTGTTATTGATTGCGGTGATCTGCATTAGAACTAGCGATCATGTTTAAATTGTGTACTGCACACCGTAATCTGATTTACTGCAAAGAATAATCATGTGTGGCTCGTAACATACTTCCGCATGTCTTTGGAATCCGACTGACTTTCAATGTGTCTATCCACTTATTTCGTTGTGACGCTCGATAGCATCTAGAGATTGTCGAGCTGTGTAAAAGTTCTTCTATCCTCGCTCTTTCCTTCCATGCTTCGAACGGTGTGGTGATTGAATAGAAGCGTTGGCCCACTGCCATCCAACTCATCCGTTTAAGGCGACAGTATCTTCTATTGTTTGTAGCATGTGCATGCGCCACAATTTGCTTTTCTGTCAATCGCCATTTTAGGTGTGCACCACTCATGTGTGTCATATTGACCGGCTGTCTGATGCGGTCCACTGCTGCGGAGACAGTCGAATCCTGGTCGGCGCCGGATAGCACGCGGTGGTCGTTGTCCGTCAGCAAAAAACAGGCTCGCCAGTCTATCGCATCTTCGACTCTCCTCACTTCCGTGTGAGGTGGGTCACGGTCCCGGACCGACGTGGCGAGAACTGAACAAGCAAAGAGCTGGTATGCCGTACGCGGAGCAGACCACCCTCGAATGAACGGCCACTCGGAAGTGTATTGGGTGTGCAGTTGTTACGTTGAGGCTGGTCTGTTGAAGATTGCAGTAAGTTCACTTCCTCGTTTGTGTAGTTTTCGTGACTTGAATGTTGTCGGAAATTGCGAAACTAATCTGTTCCATTTATGTCGGTGAGTATCATTGCCATATTATTGAGAGACATCACATTACATGCACTCGTTAAACTGATTCTTTCGTGAAGGCAATCACTAGACTGATTTTATGTTGTGCAGCTGCATTATTGGTCTATTCTCTGGCTCCCAACTTACTTCTAATTTGCGACCCAGGTCTTGGACCCTCTGTGTTTGATTAATGTAGGGTGTGATGAGAACGAGACCTTGCGCTGCTTTTTTGTGGATATTATCAGTACTGTCCAGATAAATGTGAAAGCTTCCAGTTTTACTGGACTAAACGCTATATCATGCTTTCGTTCAAGGCTGTCACTGGTAGTTGTGGCAAAATACTAAGGATCCACCCATTGAAGATGAACAGCTGTAAGAACAAGACAACAGGAGCATTTGTGTGGTCATAATACTGCGTGGCTAAACCCAATCGAGATTAATGCCTACCTTATCGTACACCGTAAGGCCAAGTGGTACCGTCCCTCGCTGTAAAACTTACTGACTAAACAGGAGGTACTGATAGGTATGGGACGTAAATGGTAGATTACTATGATTTCCCCCAAAGTTCTGTCGGACTGTCATGATCAGCCCATGACTCACCCACGTATTCCACGTCCGGTGAGGTCACAGTGTGTCTAGACTTGGGTATCCTTTTGAGTGTGTGCATTGGCGGTCAGAAAAACTCGGCCAATATGAGCAGACTTTTAGCAAGTGAAGTGTATGAAGGAGCAGAATTGGAAGAAAACGCGGACCAAATGCTCTTACGAACCCATGCGTCCATCGGTAACACATTTGAGGAGAAATAACGTATTTAAATGGCCGTATAGACGTTGTTGACCCAAAATGGCCACTAGTAGGAAAGATTGGCGAGTTGTGAAAACAGGTAAGTGGAAACCCTTGAATTCAGATCACACCGTAGGTACGTTTAGTGACCCTTCGGAATCCTCAGGCGCCTTGCTTCAACAACAAATTAGCCATTGGCATTCCGTCCAAGAGTTTTTTCTGCGTGCTCCTTCTGGCAGAAAGACGCACAAAACATCAGTAGTTTCGATGATGAGGTAATGTAGCTGAGGTGTCTGTATGTGTTGTATGTGATGAGGGTATTAGGAGGAGTCGAACCATCTAAACAGGCGACTCGAGACTCACATGGCGTCATCACGACGAAAGAGTTTGTATGTGGAGGACTGGTGGACACGTACCTGCGACACAGTCCACCGACGCACAGTTGACACCGTGTGGTCGCGATCCATTGATTTCTTCTAGCATGGGGTAAGTCATTCTGTTTGCACGATTGGCTGGTTGTGCCATTCCGGTCGACCGTCGATCACTTGCGCTTTACATCCGAGTTTCTTGTTTAGGTTAGGAATCCGAAGTAGGGGTTAGTGCCTTGTGTAATCTGTGTGTGGCGTTGTCGACGTTAGTGATCGAAGTGTATGTGCAAAAAACATCTTACCTGTGTTTTCAACGCAGCTGATTGTTATTCGGATCACATTCCAAAGGTGTGCGCCGTCCATCTCTTGATAATACACTATGTTGTCAGTTTTTTCATTCTGGTAAGCCATGTCGGAAAAAATAAACATCTGTAAAGAAATAGTCGCTGTAATTGTTGGGGCTTCATGACAGATTATAACCACTGTGGGTGCGCTATTACCTCACGTGTTCTTTCGCTTCCTGACATGCTGTGTTCTCCAATTTCATTTGTTTTCAGCACCCCGTGGTTTTTATGTGGATATCTGTCTATGGGATTGGTTGTTTGCTTTCTGATTACTATCAGTGTAACTACCTCGAAACATTGAACGGTTTAGGGTAAACTGACTTATATTTACATGAATTCGTAAGTTTTCAGCCCATCCGTTTTCTTGGCTGTTCTATTTTTGACGCTTCTAAATCAGTCTTCAGGGCTTAGACTTCCAAGTATAAAAATCGACAGGTCGCTGCCATAATACTTCCAAACATTTCGAAAAGCTCATACTAAACAATAACCATTGTCGTAGACCCTTGAACTACTTGGTTTTTCCAAGTGGGAGTGAATAAGAGCTTTCTCCTCCATAGTAGCATTACTGGTTTCGACGCGCTGGCAGCTAGAAAAATCGTTGTGTACAATTCTGCTTGAATGTGTATTGAAAGGTTGTAATGCAATTATACACAAAATGCGTCAACTACCAGTCAAAAAAATCAAATATCGAGCTAACAGATAAGACATTGGCTGTGATCCTTTAAAGTCAGTCATGAATTTTCTCATTGTCTGAATCTCTCGTGACGATGTTCGTCAAATAGTACACAAACGACGGTTGAATTAATCTTCTCTCTATGACGATCCACACGGAACCTGTCAGAGTCCTCAGGTTTGTCGAACTCCTTGAACGTTCGTTCTTCACCATGTTCTCGCATGTTTCTAGTATCGTTGTTGATAAACTACTTTTCCTTGTATTAAAATACAAACGAAGACTCAGTTTTTGATGAATTCCTTCTGCGAATATTTGAACTGAACGCTTAGGCGTACCACACAATTAAGGTAGTTTCAAAGCAAACTGGTACAGCGCGGCTAACAGCGTAGGCATTTATATGTGACTGGATTCCAGACACTGTACTTGGGTCCACAATGATAGACATTTACAAAACCGGGTCAGATCAAGAACCACTTACATTTCATCTCTGGAACATGATTGTGCTTGTACGCTCAATCTTAGTAACATCACACAGCTTCATCAGCTCAGTGGATTCTTCGTAAAGTGTATCACTTATTTTACGCCATAGAAACATGGCTTGGAACAACCCGCCATCGTCGAATGTCACTCGATAGCCATGTGTGGGTGTGTATGTGAAACAACCATGACTGGTTCAGTTAGCCGTGTGAAATTCGGTGACTTCATGAAGACAGCTCATCGATTCTCAGTAAATGCGACAAATTTATCACTGAGTGGTACAGTTGAAGTATCTTGTATTCCTAAACCAGGATTCGGCTACCAAGAAATACAACCTTTCCACGGATTTGGCTTGGCTTTCTAGCCATTGCATCAATGAAACTGCGTATAAGGCGTGAAATTTGGAAGTCGGCTATAACCCTGGAAATGTCAAACACAATAAGACGTAATCCGCCAGCTTCAGTTTACAAGTTGAAGTGAAGTAACTCAATGTTAAACCAACTTCCATTACACCATTCGCGAAAAGATGGGAACTTCGTTATTCCATATTTTTTCACGAAATAGTATTTGATTATGTGAATATTAATAAGGAGTTACTGGTTGAGATTGATTTTTATCGGTGCAGATTAGTCTATTATCATTTCCCAAGGATTGTTCTATATTTCCGTCAAAGTAGCAGTTTGAAAAATCTAGTCTACTGAATCTAAGCTAACCCCATGTATCTTTAACATTAAAGCATTGCTGATAACTAGTGTGGCAGATTAGATAATCTAGAAGCGACGCAGTTGCGATGAATCTATCCATCAAGTTTATAGTTTCAGTACCCGTCAGTGGTTTTGGTGGATTGCAACGTGAACCGTTTCAGAACTGCCTTGGCAGTCAATCTCCTGAATTATTTGGTGGGCTCCATATAATACAATGGGTTGGTTGAGTAAATTGCGGCCAAATGTGGAATTTCTGAGCTTCCGGCGTGCCTGGTAAGACGCTTGCCGCATCTGGTTATGTTATCTCTGTTCAAGGCATTCACTTCATGTTTGCTTCACCTAACAGATATACCTCTTGGAGCACATCTTTTACATCAAAAGTTCTTTGAGTACGTTAAGTATCGTGTTTGTTAGATGTTCGGGATGGCTGGAACTCGAAGCCCGTTACAATGTAACCTCTAACTAAACGCCGCTCTTCCTTACTTCCCGAAGACCGTTCGACGATGGCTTGATACGAACATTTCCACTAAGTGAATCTGTCAAGTGGCTCTTTTAAGTGGCTTCCAAAGCCGCATAGTTTACCGTCGTTTGGGATTTATTTAAAGTAGAGATGGTTTGATTCCATCCAATTCACAGTAGCTGAAACTGGTGAAAGATGTAAATAGCTGGGTAACTATCCAGCCAGAACATATACCTTCGGTTTAGCATACACAATGATTTCTCAGTTGTGGATAGTCTACTCCAAATTCTGCTTCATATCACCAGTTCGATCCGTTCATTTTAGACCACTGTGAAGTGTGATCACTTTCATCCTTGTTCTCCTGATTTCTGATCATCACCTACTGTTTTTTTACAAGGTCACACTGTCACGGTCCTCAGTGAATGGGACTATTGGATTTACGCCTAATTCCACTTTTTATAATTTGTTCAATCCGGTCCATTTGTATCAATTTATATTGTTGTTGTGTTATATTGTTAGGCTATTCCTGGGTAAACTTGCATTCCGTTAGTTACTCACGTTTACATTCAACTGGTGTGATCGGTTTGTTAAAGCTGTCAGCATATGAATCTTACAGTGATAATCCTACTTCGAATTCGATGAGTGTTAGTTTGAATAAGCTTTCCGTAAACGAACCTGACGGATAAGATGTTTATTCAGCGATTTTGCTGAATTCCATGACCGACTTCATCAAGCATGAAAAGTTTAACACTGGTCTTGCAGCTAGACTGGAGAACATGGTTTCTACAGTTTATAAACACAGGTCCCACTTGCAGTATTTTTGCAATCGGTCGCATTGATTGCTTACCTGGGTCGCTCACCTATTATCCAACTTGGAAAGGAAAATATCCCGCCTCCGTCAAATTAGCCACAGCTGAACCGATCAGCGCCCGGTTATATAACCTGGTTTGTGCACAGCTTGGGATTCGCATGGCTAGATTGGGATCATTTTTGTTGCACATTATTACCACTGTCTCAAATTCGGTGACGCTTTGTATGCGCGGAATCACTTTGCGATGACTCAACACCGAATGTTTGGAAATTTTGATCTTAACCTCTGTGACCAGTCAACAGACAACAATCGTTTGTTACACCTCACATTCGATGACTCAGAGGGTTACTTTTCAGGAGATTTCACAATTACGTAACTGTGTCTGAGTCTATGACATTTCGCCATGCTGTTACACCGATCAAAAAGTGAGCTACACTGTCACTCAGTCAACACCATACTTAACCAGAATGTTCACAAAAGGGGTTATCCAAGCGTTCTGTCAGAACGACGTAAACGTGTAAGCATCTGATAGATACCCAACAGGGTCTCGAATGCCTCAGAAATAGATTGGACGTTGAAACCGAATGTCTCCACAAAAATTGTTTAATCGGTATCGCAAGACACGTCTTTTCTGATTTACAGAAAGATGAAGATTATGCTCTCGCTGAATAAGCTCCAATCCCAACAACGCATGAAGTGGACGGACAGTAATACTTATTCACTTACGAACGGTGCACTGTTATGTTCAACAGTAACAAATGTCCACATTGGAGGGACCGGATTTTTGGAATTACTGGTGACATTACTTCTGTTTCGTACGAGAGAGAATCGACGTTAAACAGCCAGTAGTGGTGCAGAACTACTATCCCATGGGGATTTGAGTGAACTGGAAGTCTTTTTATGAAAATCAAATTGTGAACACTCACATTGTACTGTCGGAAGGTTTTCTTCTAATGCTCATTAATTGAAAGTAGCTACCGTTTTTCAACAAAAAACCGCATCAATGCACACGACAAACACACCAAGGCCATGGCTACTTTTCCAAGGAATCACGACTTTAGAATGACAAGCTGATGATTCCGAGCGCAACCTGTTCAATGAAATCTGAGGGCGGATAGCTCGACAAGTATTTCGAAATGCCAAAATCTCCAATTGACGTACCGAATTTGACAGTGTTGCGAAGACTAAACTGAAAACAACCTGTCTTACCGCTTGTCCGAAGCATGCCGAAACGACATATTAAGATTTCAAAACAGGAGAAATGAACTACACCCCATCGATTTTCTCCATGTGTACAATCTACCTGAACTGTCCGTAGAACTGTATCCCGGTCACTTTTGACTTAGCGATGATTTAAATGAAGCTACAATATTTATTTTCAAATTGAACGTCACCCACAATTGATCGCAGCTGTCGCATTCCCATAGACTTTCCAGTCGGTTATCGATTGGAGTTAACAGGCAGTAACTGTGTCTCCTCTCGAGACGATCGGGCAACCTGATCATTACTCACAAGCGAAAGTGGTTGAGCGTTCACATATGATAATTCGGTCGTGCCTAATGTGAGGTCAATGGCGCAGTGGTAAACACGGTTGCCTCATGAAAGCATGGCCGGAGTTCTAGTCCCGGCAGTGGCAAGGATATGCACTACTGACGAGCTCTAATGAGAGCGAAACTCGAGTCTAGTGCTTCTTTTCGAAAGGGGCCGACTGGAAAGTCTATGGGAATGCGACAGCTGCGATCAATTGTGGGTGATGTTCAACTTGAAATTAAAGTCTGAATGTTGAGATACGCACTTCAAGAGTAGGGCTCACATTCATTGAGTCTGTTATCTATGAAAACATGTATTCTAGCTCGCTTTCTGAATCCATCAACTATTCGGACGTGATATTGCCACATCAATCTTACACAACCACTATTCGATCACCGTCAAAAGACCGACAAGCCCGAGGACTGACAAAACTAATGTGAGGTCAATGGTGCAGTGGTAAACACGGTTGCCTCATGAAAGCAATGGCCGGAGTTCTAGTCCAAGGATATGCACTACTGACGAGCTCTAATGAGAGCGAAACTCGAGTCTAGTGCTTCTTTTCGAAAGGGGCCGACTGGAAAGTCTATGGGAATGCGACAGCTGCGATCAATTGTGGGTGATGTTCAACTTGAAATTAACCAAATCCCCGACTACTCATCAGTAATCTAAAATATTTATGTCTGAACATCACATGCATTCTGCTCAGTAGTGTTGTACGAGTTGATATGTTGATTGTCCCCATAATTGTATTGCAGAGTGTATAAGGAAATGACTATACTTCACTTTTCTTGAAACGTTTACATAATTTAGCTTCCTTTGTTCAGCTTCAGTTCATAGTCGCTGTTTTTTAAAAATCCGTGTTCATCGTATATGACCGTTCCCCTTCATCCAATTGAATGACCATTCAATAGACGAAAATTCAGCCATTTGTCTAACCTTCGTTTCGACCCACATCATAGTTATTTATGTTGCTCTGAAGTCCAATCAATTAGTCTTATAATTGTGCATCGCTAGACATTCATGTTGAACGAAGGAGCATTTTAACACGTTTGTGTTCGCAATGGATGCAGACACACCAAAAAGTTGCGTTTGACATAGTCACACACAATCAGCTCACGACAGGAAACAAACGTCGTGTGTGTGTATGTGTGTGATATCGTTGCGTGCGAGTCTGGTCGACTAGCGAATATTTATAATTTTGTCGTAATAAAAAAATGATTTTTGTGCGTTAAAGACTATGAGTTGTAATGTATAAAATGATCATCAAATGCGAGATTACGGTGAAGAAAACCTGTGGTTGTTTATTTGGGACAAATCTGCTATTTCCTGTCTGACACTATCATCATCATTCGGAACGCCGTTTCAGCTTAGATGGGGTAAAAAATTCGCGTGACAATTGACAATCGTACTTGACACCGTGTGTGAAATACACCTCACTTTTGGCTAGTCGCCCATGTTGATTTAAGAGAGCTTCATAATTAGTACGAATAAATAGTGTTAATCGCTTAACTGTTGTGATAAGCATCCAGGGCATTGGTTTATCACAATTAAAATATCGTCCACATTTTAGCACAATCACTTTTAGGGGTGGATGGCCGACCGTCATACTGTCTGTTATGCGAGCATGAGGTGATCACTAGTCTGGGTAACTCACCATTTAGACAATCTCGGAATCTGAAGTCGATTGTGATTAATATACAAGTTACCTTAGACCTACGACAAGGAAGTCGCTTTTGTCTGTAGAAAGATCAGAAGTGTATTGTGTAAGGAGTTGCAGATAACCAATGTGAAATGCTTAACAGCAGAGAATCTCTGCAATAAACTTATTGATT
>LOND01006122.1:10729-24572 GCA_014220965.1 Paragonimus kellicotti
GAAAGTAATTGTCGTCGGTCTTGTAACTGTCATTTTCAGATTAAAGAATGGCATGCATTGTGTCCGACAATTCCAGAAGAGAAATATCTTTATTCGACAAAAAACGAACTTGACGTCAATCATGCATGACTTTAACACAGAAAAACAAACAGTAACAAAACGAAAGCAAAAGATCACGGTCCAGTTGATACCAGCACATCATCAGCGTCACAAACGGGCAGTTGAAACGCGCTTGAAACCGGCTGAGAATTTATAACTTAGGAATCCGTAAGTACTGTATAAGTTCGGCAGCGTTTCCACTTCTAACGCGAACGTTCACTACATCCAGACGGACCATTTACAGACTGGGTGATACTCAAGGCACACAAAACAGAAGATAGTGAAGAAATCGGAGCTTTCTTTAGATGAGACCCAATTGTGGAAAATCAGGGCTTCGGCCGGATTCGAATCAGCGACATTACAACAAATGATACATTTACAAGGTATCTGCCCTTCGTAATACTGATGGTCTCTCAAGCTCAGTGCTCCTGTGAAGTTCTACCCAATCATCAACTTTCCAAACCAACAGTGAATCATGCCCAATGTGTGGCCACTGACTGTGGAGTCCCGGATTGCAACATAATGTCTAAGTTGGCTTTGGAGTGCCTTTATGATGTTCGTTTGATGTCTTAATATGCTGTTCCCCGGTATTCGTGTAGATCATCCAACCTGCTTGGGTGAATACGGTACACAACAGTGCTCTACTGTACGCTCAACTAACGATGTCTCCAAAGATGGAAAACAGACGGCCTATACATTAAAAGAATTGATCATACACTGAAACAGTACATCACTTTTCTAAAACACGAAACTGTATATGGACGTCAGAAGACCGTCAGTTCGAGGTGGAGAGGTGAAGCTAACGAAATAGCTGTTATACACAAGTTAGAATCAGCGTCGCACGGCACCACAGCCTCGAGACAATCAATACTGTATACGACATAAATCGAAAACAGTCTCATATTACAGAACATCGATCGGAAAACCAAAGGTGCACAAAACTAAGTGATGTCGGGCGTTTCCAAGCTGCCGCTTTCAAATGGATGTAATGTAAACTCAAAATATCGTGGTTTTGACGTTTTAAATCACAAAGTATCAACTTCTGTTTGACTTCACCGAATGTAAAGTGATGCATGTTGACCACTTGTCGTGAACTGGGTACGTTTTGGGAGACGAAATGCCAAGTGCTAACGTTGACGAGCGGGATTTAAGGAACGGTTGCTTCATAAGATCTTAACCTGTCCGCGAGCTGTGCCGCAATGTGGAAGAGAACTGTCACAATTGGAGTGCCGACCCGATTGTTTGGGAAGCTTTAGCCAGTTAGCCTTCCCGTTCAGTTCAGCAGCACGTTCTCAGCTGGAGTTAAATATCCAAGCCGGTTGACCATGCCCTATGAGATTCGCAGCGGACAGCCAGAGCACAACGTAGGGCCACAAAGTATGTTTCAACACTTCGTTTACATTACTGATGAATAGTCGAGGATTTGGTTAATTTCAAGTTGAACATCACCCACAATTGATCGCATTCCCATAGACTTTCCAGTCGGCCCCTTTCGAAAAGAAGCACTAGACTCGAGTTTCGCTCTCATTAGAGCTCGTCAGTAGTGCATATCCTTGCCACTGGGGACTAGAACTCCGGCCACGCTTTCATGAGGCAACCGTGTTGACCACTGCGCCATTGACCTCACATTAGGCACGACCGAATTATCATATGTGAACGCTCAACCACTTTCGCTTGTGAGTAATGATCAGGTTGCCCGATCGTCTCGATAGGAGACAGTTACTGTCTGTTAACTCCAATCGATAACCCCGCGATTAGGACTTCCTAGACAGGTCGAAATCTCCGATCTCATTAAACCTGCTAGGCGATATTTTAAATTACTACACAGAAAGACTGCTTAAACTGGATCAACCTCCATGCACTTCCGACGTGCTACAGGCGACCATATTTCGACTTACAGAATAACGTAGTCACACAAAATCAATAGTCTGAAACGCAAACATCATTGTTTCCGTGCTGTGACAGGTCTAGTCTGGGACACGATCATCATCATTTCCAGCTCTGATCCATAAAACATCAAATAATCTTAAACACCCTGAGTGGATCAGTGGTGACAATGCCATCAGAAGATGAGTTCAACCAGAAAGCTGACATACACACAGTTACCGCTGTTCTTAATTTCCAAGTAATGTGGCTATCTGGACAACTCCGAAGTGGTGCGCAACATGCAGCGCCAGTGTTAGCATGGATGCCTATTTCTTTTTGTACATTCCAACATGGTTTATTTTATTTCACACACTTATGAACCTCATTGTCTTTCCTTTTTCACTCTGTATTCTTTTAAGTAACGTACAGCGCAGTCACGTGCGCACAGACATTGAAAGCTTTTCTTAATTCATAAGATTCCAGTGAACAGGTTCAACTGACCATGGCTTTAATAGGGCTCTCGTGTACTTTTCAAAAGAACAGCAAGCAGCGATTTTTTTCTAATACGCTTAAGAGTGTGAACGCACGTAAGAATTGAAAGGTTCAATCAGTTCGTGACGGGTGAAAGAAAGGGTTGGCGGCATCGTGTTGTTGACAGACAGTTTTTAGAAAAAATGAGTGGCGAGAAAATATGCTGGCAATATGATAAAGGTCGTTGTTTCCTGTCGCCGAACCCGCCTGCGTACAGCGAATCAAGCGGTAATCTGAGAAATTGAGGTATGTCATTAGGATGGAAACCTAGATAGAAAGAAAGGTGTTTGCTTTGTGAACGGGACAAGAATCGAGCCAACAACATAACGGAAACACTAAAAACGTTCAATAGCTAACTATATGCAGGAGGCAAACGCTTCCGTTATGGCGGTACAGTTGGGAAAAGAGAACTTATGAAAGATAATCCACTGTCAGCGTCAAAATCTTGGTAACATCGATGACATGCAATACGAACAAGCTAGCAATCCTCTAGTGAAGGAAGGGAGCTTTTTTCTATAATATCACAAAATTCACAGGAGGTTTACAGATTACAGAAAAGTTGAGAATACTTACGTACTTCTTAATCTGTGTTGGACGGTTTAGGAAGAAAACGCAAGTAGAAATATTGTTTCAGTTTCAGAGGGTGAGTGCTAAAAAGGTTGTGAAGACGGAAGTCACAGGATAATATGCGGAATATAAACCCAACTACTGAGTATCAAGCATATAACCGTACTAAAAAATACAGCGGACGACTCGCACCAACGGTGACAGGTCAGGTGCATTTTCACTTTACAGAAAAGATACTGACGATCGAGCTATATGAAGGCCTCGTTTGGTGTCCAGAGTATAGGATTCAAGTCTGAACTTGGATTTCACTACGAACGACGCAGAAACGACCAGACTCTGAGGAATCGTTCCAAACTGTGCATACCTGAAAGTCTTCGTAACTCAAGCAGCTAACTGGATATCGCACCCTTAGGAAGTTGATACAGAGACGGCTATTCTCGTTATGCAAAAGTATAGTTTTTGCGAGATGTTGAGGCTGATTCAGGATCCTATGAGTCAAAATAAAGTCTCTCCCCAAGTAGATGAAGAAGGATGCTGATTTTCAGTACGTGCGAACATCTCTCCAGCGTGCACCTGATGGACGGATATCCGATGGTACGTTTATAGAGAAGCCGCCGATATTCACCGAAGCGTAATCCCTGCATGCACGCGTTTAACACGCTCATGTGGTGCAGTTTACACGACCAACGATCTTCGTACGCGAACTTTAGGGCCACAGACGTCCGCAGTAAATATGACAATGGAACGTCCCATATACAAAAAGAAGAGAGGCTGGCTTCACTTTACGCACCGTACACGACAAAATTTGCAGAATACGTCCGAAGTTGATTCACAACTAGCGTAACAGTTGAACATATACTCTGACCTATTTCTAGTCCTATCTTAGCGAACTGCGTTACTGAATTGCCTAACGGTCCACCTTAGTTGATTCAAACATCCAAACAAGAGAAGTCCACACACACTAACATTTTGACAATCGTATCTGAGTTCAAACAGACCATCGTCGTTCCAGCGTGATATTCGAACTATCTATCAGTTACGTACTTCCGAAACGTTCAAAACGAATGAGTTGATAGAAGATCGAATAATGCTACAAATTTTGCGTCAGCCCGTGGTCAATTTGCTAGTCAGAAGCTAGTTATGACAAATGAAAAGGAGCACCTACTAATTACACTGGAGGTAACGCGAAAGGGTGCTTCCTAAAGAAAGCACTGCATCATCTCCTCTCATTCCGCGCTCAACCGTTCGGCCTAAAACCGAGAACGAGAGAAGCACGCAGAACACCGTTTGTTAGAGAAACGTGTCGAAATTAGTCCATAGGGGCTCTAAATATATATGGCGGAACGATTACCATGCGCGGAGACGATCATATATGGCAGTAAGGGCGTTAGAACGAATTGCTTCACAACTCAGATAGCGTACAGACGTTCGTCCGCATGGCTGCAATTTGATTGACTTGGTGGAATAATACAGATCAATCCATCCGACGACGGATTGATCGCCCGATATGACGTGATTCAACTTGATTGCTTCGTTCCAGAAAGTGTACACAGATGTAACAGTGTCGATATCTAAAAAGATGCACTTACACGATGGTTGCAAACGTTCAGCGGAAAACATTAAATGACAGTGTAGTTGCGACTACATACGGATATAACGTCCATTGATGTAGGAGTTACGTTAAAAGACGGATTAGGTCGACGGTGAATTAGTTCGGACGGACCCAAGCCGGAAGTAACTGGGCAGTTAACGAAGAGGATACACTACAGAAAGACAGTAATCGGCAAGATAAATGAAATGCAATAATCAGCCCGTATCGTTGGGGAAATACTTGCATTAATGGGATCGACAACTAGTACCCTGAAAATCCCAAAGTACTGAAAATAAAAGAACATGTACATACCTGTTTGATAATTCACACACTTTGGTTAAGCGGCAAAATGCTTACATGAAACGCTTGTCAAATAATTGCAACCAAGTTGCATCCTTATTGTCGTAGAAACGATCGAATGTCAGTCCAAAAGTATACGGTAGGCATCTTTAAGGCAACGTCCATAGCACTAAAATCAACCTAAAACAATGACCGTCGGCATTAAAAAGCCACTTTTCAAAGCTCTACAATAGCGGTCGCTCTAGCGTACAATTCTCTCATAATGGCCGCCAATGTGCTCCAAGGCTGTTCACTTAGTCAACTTCGTGAAAGCAGATAGTCATAGCGCTAATCACCTACTGAACAAGGGATAAAAGTCACGGCAAAAACTAGTTTGTGAAGGCAATTAAAATGTACCGGACATCTTAGAAAGTCTACACCGGACCAACGTCAACGCAGATTGAAGCATCCGCTAATGAGAGATCCGGCGGACTAGGGACATGAGCCTGTGTAAAGAGCAAACTCGCCCCCTTGCACCCCACTTACCATGGATCGAACAAAACCGACGACCGTAATGCTCGGTTATTAACCCCCGGTCACCAGGCTCATGAAATCACTGTTACGTTCAGGGGCTGCCGTCATCACTTCCAAAGTGGTGATCCCACGATACACTGCTAATACGTCGATGACCAAACAGACATCCAATGAACATTTTTCATGCTGGCTGGTTGGGTCTGACAGATCAATGTGCAGCTTCCAGGGAGGGGATAAAATGCTGAAGGTAATTGAGCCGTGCAGTTGCATACGACAAATAAATTGCAGTCTGATAGTTTTCAATATAATGGTTAGTCCACATAACCAGGCTCGCAGATACCCAAATCTGTCTGTTTTACACTGAGTGGAATATAGATAGTTTACTCATCAGACGACAGGAAGATTCAATAAAACGCTTGGTGAACCCCGAGGCAACCTGGAGCAGCTACTACATGCGTTTTTTGTCGTTTGTGCAACTGCGCACAAACAGGACCCCATACGAACAATGTTTCAGAGAGCCCGGTAGATCTACACTGATGACCGCAGCGTACTGAACTACCATGTTGAGGAAATCAGAATAACTGGTCTGCGCGACGCCAAACAGTCTATAAAATAGCACTTTTTATAGAGAGCCAATAGTGCTCACATTAACTATTGCTATTGGACAACAAGCATGCCACGTTCTGATCAGCCCGGTCGTTGTTACTTTCAATGACCTTGAAATAATCAATACGGTTGTTTAAATTCGACGTGCTCAGCACATATCAAACAAATTCAATGCAACAGCTGGTGGCCATTTTTTGTTGGCTGGCACTGTTCCATCAAAGCTCCACTTGAAACAGATTGTACGAGTCCTGAGTGGTCGACCATTCTCTAATCAAGAAACCGCTCCAGTCCAATCTCATCACAATGATTACTTACAAAAAGTAGAGGCAGTATTAAGTCAGGCTTTAGTCGCGAACGGACAACCAGAGAAGTTTGTCGATATTCATAATAAGAGAAGGTCAATCAAGACTGATACAAGCACAATTACACAGAAGCAGGCATCGTTGACTGTGTCTACCAAAAATGACCATATCATATCTGACGTAAGCCGCAAACTGCCATCTACCTTATCAAGCCAACAACCTGCGGTTGGATTGCGTCTACCGCTTTTAACTGGAAATGTGATTCAGCTAGCTGATAATCGCATCCTTTCAAAAAGTTGTCCCTCACGTAACCTATCAGAAAACCTGCAGTCTCGATGACGAAAATATCGGTAGAACAAACTACCTACGACAAATAATGGCTGAACATACGCCGAAGTGGGTAGTGCGTGCAACGGACTCAGCAGACAATAACAACAGAGCGTGACGACAGAAACCTGACCTCATCCATTGCAAGGCAAATCATGGAGACGGGTCAAGATAAGGATCGGATCAATTCGTTTAACTTGTTATTACATAATCGTAACCCCAGACTGTTCACGCTATTCTAGAGCAGCGCAGATCGCTAACTGTCGTCCGGCCCAATTTATGCATAGACTATTGAATCCGACAATTTCGCTGCTTTGCAACTGATAACAACCGCTTGTCTTGTGTAAAGTTCGAAGGTCGACAGTTTCTGTTGTTTATACTCGTACGTTATACAAAAGCTGATGTTTTGCGTTCACGATTGGTGGGAATAAACCGAATGGCAACGTTTCGTGGCAGGTCTGTTATCGTTATAAGTGAACAACAGTTTAAAAGGTTCATAATTACAAGACGCCACTATCAATAATAATAATAATGATAATCATAACAATAATGAATTGCTTCCTTTAACTTGTGCAAGTGGATACTTAACAAATGGACTGTGCAAGTAAAGGCTCATCGAATTGTGAGTGAGCGCCTTGTTTGTTTCCCTTCCAGTCCAGCCACAGCATGCAGAATGCACTACACAACTTTCTCCAGCCACGTACACGCTTGACTAAAACGGACTAAGCGCAGCAATGCATTCCGTACATCTGCCTTGAAATAAGAAAGCACTGGCAAGATGTGTAAGTTGTAGTTATTATTTCGGTAACTGATGCCTGTACAACCTATAGCATTTGCTAATTCCGCTACCTACGGCCAACAGCGTGATCCGATTTTTGTCAAGTGAACGGTGTACACTTTGGAAACAAAAGCTTGAGGGTCATTACACGACATGAGTTCCGGACGCAAAACCGGGTTCCCAGCTACATCGCAAAAGTTCACACGATGACAAAATGGTTTGGTTGATGACGCTGTCGGACACGCCATGCAGTGAATCGTAGTTGTCAAAATTAACGCCACTACCTACAACATGCCATGCATTGTGCCAATTTACTTCCTACCTAACATCTCCTCTGTTATATTTGTTGAAGCAACGAAACCAGCTGTAATTAATGACTTAACAGACATGTACCTTCCTCAGCTGTTACATCGTCGCTACTTATCAATCGACTAGTCCACGAGAAGCAAAACAGTCAGAGAAGGTAAGTCCCATGTATTGTTGAAATCCAGATGAACGTGACTCCGCAGCCCAGTGGTTAGTTGTACAGAGCAAGGTTCCGGCACTTGCTCATTGGTCGCAGGCCCCACTCCTTCACGTGCGACCAGCTGATGAGACCCAATGAAGCCGAAACAGCATTTTACCGCCTCGTTGGTGGTCACTGGAACCAACTGCCTTTTAGAGGCACATGTTCTGCTAAATCTTTTGTCTGAATTTGAGCAGCTTAACCGCATTCAGCGAAAAACAATGACACAGAGTGGCATATCATAACTGACCATTCAGAATTCACGGTCACCGTTCAATTTCTGTCAGCTAAGTGGAACGTGTGTGCACATATACTTTAAAACTCAGGCACTTCATCAAATAATTGTCACGTCAAACGTGAGGAAGCGTGTATACCTGTTACATTTCGTGGTATCTGTTTCAACCTTCCGCTGATTATTTACGCTTTCCATTTCAGTTATCATATACGATTTGTTAGACGAATAAAACCTACCGGAAGAGACTTCTTACTCTTCTACTTATGACGCGAAATCGTTGTTTTACACGGTCGAATCTAATTGTTTGCAACAATACCTTCCTACAAACAATATGGAACATTATCACAATGATAGAAACTACTGTGGACGGTTATCGCATACAGTGACCAAGTGGATTCTGTTAAGGTGGGCCGACAAACTGGAGGGCTGGTCTCCCAAAAAATAGAATTATTACAAAAATTTAAGAGCTTTTCTGGATTTGAGTACGAAGACGCACATTAGCTCCAAGCCACGACCAGACAAAAGAAAGTCAGTTTGAGGAAGTCATTAAAAAAAACAATAATCGTCATCTTATTGCACCCGGCTGTACCAACAGCATAAACTAACCTTTATTTTCGACTAGGCGTGACACGAGGTCAATTTTTGTTCCTGCAGTTGAAAGATTGTACTTTTTGCACAACTTTTTCAGTTCACCTAACTGAAAACAAACATGTGTAAGGAGCATGATGATTACCTTCAATTTAGTCAGTTCTTCTTCAGTAGTTATAGACTCCGACATTCTGCAAATACAACCGAGTTGACGGGAGATGAACAGCAATGTTTCTGGAAATGAAACTCTAAACGTAATTTTGCAGCACAGAAAATAAAATAAGCGATGACGCTAAAAAAAGAGATGGTTGGGCTCGGACTTTGCAGTGTGACAGTCCACGGCGTGCCTGCATTAAGGCTTTTGCCGCCAGTTCAAAGAAACTACGGTCAGATTAAGAAGTAACCAGACGCATGGCAGAATGCACTACACAACTTTCTCCAGCCACGTACACGCTTGACTAAAACGGACTAAGCGCAGCAATGCATTCCGTACATCTGCCTTGAAATAAGAAAGCACTGGCAAGATGTGTAAGTTGTAGTTATTATTTCGGTAACTGATGCCTGTACAACCATCAATGATCAGTACAATGGAAGTGGAATTTTCTGAATATCTCTTTTTGAGGAACCGGTAAATCCGGATGTAAGTTGAAAGTGAATTCGCCTATTCGAAGTTGGCGGATGCTTATCTAACCGGAACGATTAATAAACAATGAGGCGGTAAGCACAAATATAACGCAACCTGAAGTTCAGCCATTCTTATGCACTGGCACATTACCAGGTCTTAGGGGAAAAAAAGATTTTTTGTGGGCTGTAGGCACCGTTTCCTGCGTGATCAGATCAGAGAGAAAACCTCATAGAACCGCAACTATTTGAACTCAGTTAACCTGT
Source organism: Paragonimus kellicotti (assembly GCA_014220965.1). Lineage (NCBI taxonomy): Eukaryota > Metazoa > Platyhelminthes > Trematoda > Plagiorchiida > Troglotrematidae > Paragonimus > Paragonimus kellicotti. Next base: position 20,426 of record LOND01006122.1, read on the forward strand.
TTGATCTTTGATAGTTTATTTATTTATTCACAATTTACAATTCTTCTCTGACGTTCTAAATCGTGTTGTCAATTTGCTACTGACCAGAACGAAAGAAAAAGACAATAGGAGACTATAAGTGTTGAAGAAAAGAAGGTGACTGTGTAGTGCATCAGGAGAGAAGACGTAAAGACCACTTCTAGGCGCTTTGGAATCAATATCAAAGCCGGCAGAGGCATAGTAGCAACTGATGGGGAAAACACTGAAGAAGAGGTATAGCGAATGAACGTTCTCCGACGAATACATCAACAAGCTGTGATCTACTGCACAAAAAGTCGCAATATCCACTACGGTCTGCTGAAAATGGACATGAACACGGAGTAGCCGGAATGCCCCATCAGTACATCAAACAGTGACCGTTCGTATGACGACCACTGAAGAGGTTGGCAGTTTAACCGCTGGAGAATGACACAATCCAATGGGGGTGAGCGGAATAAGTGTTGTGTTTGCAGCGCAGTAGGTATTCGTTGCTGCGTCAGTAAACAGACGAAAAGAATTACAGTGCTGTATCCAAACAGTTCTAACTCGTAAAGAGGTCAGCCTGAACGTATGGATCTGTCTTTTGATTGCGGGTACAGTAGAGCACGATTGTTATCCGAATCTAACCTGGTTGCCATTCGATCAACTCCTTGAAGCCTGCACAAAGGAACTTGATGAAGAGTAACTAAAGGTCTGAAAAGTTTTATAGTGGACAATACGTCAGTTCAGAAAAAGAACGCTTGAGGCCCAGTTGTGTGGTTTGTATGCTTATAGTCGAGCCATTAATCCGGTTTAATAAACACTCAATTAATTCAACTAATAGAGTTCAACCTCACCTTATATCCAGATATTTAAGTTAATTAAAAACATGTTCTCAGAAACGTAAATATGTTCAACTGGTTACTGTTGCCCTCTTTTCGTCACCTCTTTGTTCTGACTCGAGAATGATTAATTTGATCATCTTGTATATCAAAGGTAGGAAACTCGACGTTTTCATAAGACATTCTACTGCGTTCGACAGAGCGTAAGTTCAGATACAAACGCGGTGGGGTGGGGAACAACGCAACAGTTAAGCTGGCGAGTTTCAATGAAGGCACATGCCACATATTAGACCTTTACCTACGATGAGAGATAACATGAACTGGAAAGTTTTCAGTGCTGCGCGATTACGGGTGCTCATTTGGTCAGAAGGAGTAAATTGTGTTGATTCTACACAAGCATTCAACTGGAAGGCAAGCAAAATATAATTTATGATGCACGTGTAGAATATGTTGTATCGAAGTAGTGATAGGGAGTAAAAACCAGGCCAAAAAACCGAGCTTTCAAAACACGATTACAAATTAATGGGAAACACGGAAGATTGCATGATGTAACTAAATAACGTCGAGGAAACCTAGGCCGCTAAATTAAAACAGTCTGTGTTCATTGTTAAGAGGCATATCCCTTAACGAAGCCGGCAAGGCGAATTCCCTGACAGCGTTCGATTAACAGTCAAGCATGTCATCCACTGCGGGGCTGTACAGACTAACTAGTACCATCCAACGCCAGCTGTTCGAAATGAAGTTGGAACATTTGGGTCAACACTTCCCTAGACAGATTCCGAGTCGAGTTAACGGTTCTGTATTATTCCGAGTAGCTAATCAGATGGCAGCTTGGCGATAAGATACTTGTAATTTGAAAAACTGCCTGAATTGTTTCTTCGTTGGTCTGTTCGCGCCCCAATTACTCGACCCGTTTTAACGCCACGATTACCATATACGATCGAGGTGTCTGACTCCCTTTCTGTATTCACGACCTGATACACATTCAACCCCTAGGGTCTAGGTTTTGACGTTTTCCCGATGAACGTTAGCATTCATGTTTGGGATCAAGCCAGACGATGGACTATGTAGTTGTAGTAGGAACGAACTGATACTCACCACAGAGACGTGGCGGTCACTTATCGTTGTCTAAAGTCGGCACCTCAGGGTCTCTTGGTAGTGCCCAACCGGTGGAGCATGGTATTTATTTCCAACTAATATAGCAATACTAGTACAGTGCCTTACTCCTGGTAAAAGCCCTCCTTTACACTATCGTCACTGGAGTCGGCAGCGACGTAGTATGATTCTAGGTATGGCAAGCAGAAGTGGAGTTTTACATTGGACTTCGCAAAGCACACAGTATGCTAACTGATATTCAGGAAAGTTTCGAAGAGGATAATGATTGCCGGTTAGCCCCAACTCTGAGGCACTTTTTCGGCCTCCTGTGTGGAACGAAAAATGCATGGCAAGTCTAGAAAACCTATCAAGACAGCCTTTGAAGATAGCAACGGCACGGAAATTCGAAGTTGGCACTTCATTCAACTTAAAAATGTAACCTGGTAAACCAGTTCGGCTTCCAAATGGCGGTCTTTACAAATGTGCTACCACCAGCATCCACAGCTGCATCAGCTGCCTCACATCAAATGAAACGGTTTAAAAATCGTACAACCCGCCTGTCAGGGCGTTGAGACAGGCGGTTAATTCAAGATGCATACATTGTCTCACGCACTGGTACTCCATCGATACCGCAGAAGAATAACGACAGATTAATTGTTGGGGCTCGCGAGCAATCTCACTTGTAAAATGTAACCTTGTTACAAAAGTGTCTGGAGATCACGCTAGCGGCAAATCTTAATAACGAATAGCACGAGACGAGCAAACAATCCATAGAATTTGGAATTTATGTAGGCTTCGGAAGATTACCAGGGGGGATCATGAATAATACAGCTAAATGCCATATAGCATTTGCTAACTTCCGCTACCTACGGCCAACAGCGTGATCCGATTTTTGTCAAGTGAACGGTGTACACTTTGGAAACAAAAGCTTGAGGGTCATTACACGACATGAGTTCCGGACGCAAAACCGGGTTCCCAGCTACATCGCAAAAGTTCACACGATGACAAAATGGTTTGGTTGTGCATATTCATTATCTCGAAATCGACTGCCTGGAAGCAAATCCACACCATCATACTCTCAATTTGTCAAGGCACACTTTAGGATCTCTTATACTCCGAAGTTGAATAGAAAAGAGACTGGACAACCTTGTTCCATCCCACTTGAGAGGCTAAACGTCGGCCATACATTAAGTCCTAACCTTGTCCAAGGTTTGACACTAAACTGTTTTCAGGACGTCCACATACTTCTCAGACAAATTCTCCGTCGATAGACAGTCACAGAGTGCAGCTCTGTCAACCGAAGCAAAGGCTCTCTGGCGTCCAAAAAGACAGTTGTCTTTGTATATGAATGGCGGAGTTCAAACATCTGGTGGAGTGTGAAAATGTGATCAGCGCAGCCATGGCCAGAGCGAAACGCAACTTGCTTCTCATGGATATGCTGTTCGTGCGGTTGGCAGCTGAACGAACAGTAGTACCATACGACTGAGCACTGCACTTATGCATTGCATGTAGTATATGTGCCCAATGCGCATCCTTGTGGTCTGGTGGATGAAAACCTAGACTAGAGGCAAGCGCTCGCTAGTAAGCGTAAAGCGCTTGTGTCCTTGTTAGTTTAGAAACGTAATTTGTGGTTGACGACGAAGTGGTCCCACCAAAGTGCAAAGCGAACTTGGCACATACCAGTGCATGATCGGAATCCACACAGGTGCTCCAGATTGACTTGCAATCTTGGAAACAGCCACGCCACCGATAGCTGACGGTTATGTGGTCAATCTGTGTCCACGACTGACTGGACATGGAGGTCGCTGGGTGGCGCACTGATTCCTATGAGTCATGAACTATTACCTAACAAACAAGACCGTTATCAGCAGAGGTGCAACAAACGCACACTACTGTTGTTTGACAAGTACCGTAGGAGTGTGGGCCACCTAAGCCACGTTCGTCAGCGTTTCGCCTACCTGTTTCAGCTTTCAAGTCTCTAGCCGTGAGATTCGTCTGGCATGACTAAGTTCCATAAAAGCCGGCTTCCAGTTTAGTTCAGAACAGCTCGCAGGGCTTGCGGCGAGTGTTAATAAAATGTAATTCCTTGTACTTGTGAGCTCCAACGATCCCACTGTGCCCCAAATATTTGGTTAGTAAAAATGCATCACTTTAGTTTGGTTGGGAGTGCCACCGACGGAGTGACGTGTGCTTATAAAACAGTCGACTAATGT
>LOND01006124.1:13526-27630 GCA_014220965.1 Paragonimus kellicotti
GTCCGAGTGAGTACACGGTACTCGGATGCGTTGGGTGTTCACTCCATCAAACCGGTTCATCTGTCTACCATCCAATGCACAATGTAATCACTTTCAAAATCAGCTCTGTTGATAAACTGTTCTTTCCGCCAATGACTATCCCTTTGAATGGCAATTTTTATAATTACCCTTCTCGGAACCTTTTAGGATAACCGTCAGATTGTAAGACGGATGTTATAAAACCTAATTCCTCTGAGAAACTGTCCTCTCTACGTAGCTGTCTCATTCGCATAAATAACATCACATATGTACGCTTATGTTTTATGGATTTGGAGCTGGTGAACTTCACTTGTTGAGCGGGCTACATAGGGCTCTTATAAACGGATCATGTAGTCAAACCGTGATCGCAGCAACTTGTGTGTTTGTCTACTCCCTAGCTGTTTGAAGCCAGATGTGATTCATATTATCGTTAGTTTGATACTACTGTGTCAGTACACAGTGCATTTTCCCACCACGCTTCGTTTGCTAACCATTTTGTTCATTCTGCTGATTAAAAATTTCTGGCTTCTGTTAATAAAGTCGTGAAAATTGCGATTACAAAGGTTATCTAACTGTTGATAACTAATGTGTATGGTATACGTCCGATTATCATGTAGCCCACCTCTATTGAACACACAAGTCAGCAACGAAACGTTTTCTGGCTGGACACGTCATGTCGACCAAAAATTGATCTCTTTTCCTGACCTGTTTCAACCTAAATATATTTCTTGGGTTTAGGTAGCTTGTCCATTTTCAACCTTTATACTTGCCCTAATGTGTTGAAAACATGTCTTGCAAGTGAAGCAAAATACGAATGGTTGATCTATCGAGTCGCGTGTATCCACTATCGGTCGTTATAGAACAACGAGCTGCGGTATGATAGCAAATAATTTTCTGCTTGTCTGTCTTTTTGTACTATTGACTGGTCATTCGTGACATTTTTCAGCATGTATTTCACACACACCAATCCATTAATGCAAGATTTATGCTCCGGCAAACTTCCATTCAGAAGAGACCAAATTGTGACGGCTTTGGACTACAGCTGGACACGAACCAGCGACAGAAGCAGCAAACACTATCAACCGAGCTACAGTGCCACTTCGAGAACTCAATACTGTCAGATTTGGACTCAGCTAACCACCCGTCTTAGTGTATCATATGGAATCCACTAAATGATGCAGAGGGTCGATTGCCTGAGCAAGATTCCGTTCGGTCTTTTCCATTACTTACGTGAACGTATTGCCTTCAGTTAACATGGCTTATACACTTAAACAAGTCCCACATTTGTCATGTGAAATATGAACAATCCTCATGATTATGCAGACAACTGTTATCGGGGGTTGAACATAGAACGAACCTGTACGATCACCGGTCAATCACTTGAGTCGACATGGTGCATATGTATATATTGCCTACACGGCAACTGTTGGAATACAGATTCCTCCGATCGTTGACAGTCGCAGGTAGTGGCTCTCTCTTCACGTTTAAATAATCGTATATGGTCTCCCATCATTGTCTCATAGCTCCGTCCGCATAGCCTGTTGGCTGGAAAGATGCAAATAGGGCAACTAAGACGCTGTAGGATGCTACGGTTACGAACTACTCTCTGAGTAGGTTTGACTCAAGATAGCTAGCCCAGTGTTACAAACACCGGTTTGCAGTCAGACAGTCATACTGTTGTGTGTTCCACTTTCGGTCATCTCGATTGATCCCACCGTGTAGGTTTAGGCCATTCAACTATAGCCAACCTGTCATGACAGTATATTGCATGGAAACATACCTTGCGATAAAAAGCTGAGAACTTCAACTTCAGGTTTCGCTTCGGTCTTGAATTTGCAACCTAAAGCTGGCTTATTTCACTATTATACTAGACGTTTATTCGCAGTCGATTTTATCTGTGAACGTCTGCCTAAAGTTTAAAACCCTGTCGCTTGGTGATAACTTCTGTGCATTGCTTAGGTCGACTTGGTTACGAACTTAGCCCTTGTCATTGCATTGGTAATTCTTGTTGTGGTTTGTGCAATCTGACTTCTCTCGGCATAGCTGTTTACTTGTGTGGCTTGTTAGCGAAAGACTCCATGCTTCTTCCTCCTTTCTCTCCCACTGTTTCTATTTGACGATATCAGACATCATTCATTGTGTGGGACCTGTTGGAGAAAAGCCCGATTTGTTACAGTCTACTTATCAACGAGCCTTAGAGCTGTGCACAGAGAACGAGGTTCAAACGATTGCATTTCCGTGCATTTCGACTGGAGTCTACGGTAAGCTATATTCATACTTTGAACGTGCCTTGTCCCTTCGGACTGTAGTCTAACTTGTATTCTCTTCCATTATAAATTAATTGTTGTAAATGTGGGCAGGGGGCACCTCCAAGACAGGTTCTGTAACAGCATTCACTCCTCCACTCTCTTACTTCCACTTACTTCATAGGTAACAGAAACATTCGTCGCTAAACCCCTTTAGACACCGTCTTTCTCAACGTTTCTATCCATTGACTCTAGGTTGCGGAGAACTTAGTCAGGGAGACGAACTCGAGTTGTACTGGTTAACTTATTTGTTATGGACATCGTTTCTCTATTTGGTTAAGGCCAAAGTTGTGTAAGTTATTTGCTCGAGTAACATTTCTTTCGGTCTCTTCAGATTATATACACGAAGTGATCACCAAATAGGTATAGGAATGAGCGCATGCAGGCAAAATAGTAGAGTTTTTTTACCTAGCAATCCTAACTTGATGTGTGACGTGTCCAAATGTCTGAAATTTTACTCAGTGTACGACGAATCAATATAGACAGTTAAGTAGGATTATATAAGCATAGTAGGAAAGTGTAGAAAACAACAATCGAACAATGAATGGATGAGGCATTGAGGTGAAATTTGTACATAATGATTGGCCTATGTACAATGGTAGTGCTAAGTTTACTACCACCTGCTTCTAAGCATAAGGGTGGTTTTTTTTAAGTGTGTGGTAAGCGTCTCGGAAAAAGCACGTTTGTTCATTCAGACGTTAACCATACACTTGTAAAACCACCCTTGTGTTCAGAAGCAGATGGTAGTGAACTTAACACTACCCTGGTAATCCGTTGTACATAGATAAGTCGTTATGTATAGATTTCACCTTAGTGCTTCTTTTCGAAAGGGGCCGACTGGAAAGTCTATGGGAATGCGACAGCTGCGATCAATTGTGGGTGATGTTCAATCTATATGAAAACCAAATCCCCTACTACTCGTCAGTAAGTTGGCTGGACCTTTTAAGGATCAATTCAGCCGGCTTCCACCGGACTGTATAGACGACGGACCCAAATGGGAAGTTCTTTCACCCTAACGACCTCACCTTAGAAGCGGAAGTGACTCTGGAGCTTAAGTTGTTGAAACGCAACCAGGCTCCTGGACCAGATATTCTCTTTTCGTCGGTGGTGGAGACAGTTTGCTGTGAGTATTGATGAAACTCCCGCAGACGGTTTGAGAAACTGAAGGGTTACCTCGTGATTGGTGCATGTCATTAGTAATTCCCGTTCACAAGTAAGGGGTCTGAAGTCTGGGTGACAACGTCGGATACATCAATCCAGTATTTATTGTAACCAAATTACTCACTTCGGCTCACTGACACCATGGGAAATCAATTGGGTGCTTGAAAAACAAGCAGGACTCCGATCTGGTCGAAGTGCTTTGTTTCCATTTTTACTTTGCAACGGATCTTACCACGTCGACACTGTTATAGTCAGCCGACGGTCGTGATCTTTTTAGATCTAAGGGATACTTTCGAATCAGCTGCTCTCAGTGTCATCTCGGAGTTCCAGAGAAATACGTGAATCTGTTAAAGTCTTTATATGATCATTGTGAACAGGACGAGGGGTTATCGACAGCTGTTTCGTGCGTTCGTCACTTCTAGTGGTATTCACCAGGGCTATCAGATTTCTATTTTGCCAGTCAGTTTTGTCACGGACGACATTTTGGAAGGTACACTTGAGGAATCCAGTGAGCTTGATGTTCATTTTCTTCTTGACACTAGGTTGATCAACATGGAGTATTGGGATGACATTGTTTTACTTAATAATACCTTTACCGAAGACGTAACCATGCTGAACAAGGTGAATGACCGGGCTGGTTTGTATGGAATGCGCTTCGCACCTTCAAAGTGCAAAGTGTTACTTCAAGACTGGGACATTTCCACTCCTACTTTTTTATTGCAGGTAATCCGCTTGAGATTGTGGACGCTTTCACATACTTGGATAGCACTGTCTTCTTAGCGTGTATTATTGGTGATGAGATGTCAGCGAGGATAGCGAAGGCACGAGTTGCCTTTGCCGAACTGCGTTATCCTTGACGTCAAAGAATCCATTTGCTGTTAAAAGGAATGACATCTGGTGCTTGTGTGCGTTCTGTTTTGCTCCACGTTCAGGAAACGTGAACTGATGGCGGCGAAGATGTCAACTGAGTCGCTATGGTTGACCATCGTTATTTCTTCCGCTTATCCAACCTCAGGTGGAATGATCGAGTGAGCAATGTGGCCGTTTGCCAGCGCGTATTTCGAACGCCTCGAATCTGCGATCAACTGTTCAGATTACACAGCCTGCGATGACTAAGTTGTGTACACCGCATGCCAGCTGAGCGTTTTCTGCATCGGGTGTGATACACCGAGACCACACTGACTATCGCGTTGGATAAAATGGATTAGTGCCGCCTACCCGATTAGGATCTTGGTGATCACTCAACTCGGTTAAAATGCTCTCCAAAATAGCCACATACCTCAGCGTACCTTCATCCACAACATTTCTAGTTTCTTTGATTAGCCTTGTTTCGTCAAATCTTTTGGATAATTTCTTTTATTTTGTAGTTTATTTTCATGTCACCGTTAAAGCGAACGGTGCCTTGAGCCACAGTACCTTCTGGTCAGGCTCGTTGCCTTTATGAATTAATGAGCGAAATGGATTTTATCGCGTTGATGTTTACTGCTCATTCTTCCTCTCCATGAAAAGTAGATTAGGGAACTTGACTCCTCTTTCTGTTTTCTCACTCTCCTACTTCGTCCACCCTTTTGAACACCGACTATTGTGGTGAAAATTGCTAAGTGGTCTACACGGCTGCCAACCGAGAACCTAGATCGCAGTTTCGACCTCGGTTTTAACAAGGATGTACACTATTGGCGAACTGTAGCAGAGTGAAAATCGAGTCTGCTACTTCTTTCTGAAAAGGGCTCTCTGAAAAGTTTATACGATTAGGAAAGCTTTGATTACCGGAGTGCTTTCCAATTTATGTGTAAAGATAGTCCTCCATTTTAATCAGAAGTTTGGTCGATTGAGAAATATCGCACTGCGTACACTCAGCTATGCTTGTTGTCACATTGATGTTTACCGTTGTTTTCTCTGTACTTCCTCTGTTTTTTCAGCCTTCTCACCTTTTTACGATCTCGGACTTTTTAGTCATCAAGCCATTGTTTGTTAAGTCTGTTTGTAATCTTGGTTTTGTTTTTATGCAAAGCATTTTTGGACTCCGGTTTTGCTCTTCTTTTATCACCTCATCTATTGTGTAACGAAAAGAATTCAAAATGTCTAACGAGTCGCAGGAAAACTTATCTGCTGACCAACTTGGAGTCCGCATTCATAAACGTGGGACTCAGCGTTGCTAATGTAACATGCAAGCCAGCCGCTTCTACTCTGATTGTCCGTCGCACTTACGGACCAACTTTGGGGCAACGTGGAGACACCGGGGGACAGCGTTCTTCCGAAGGAGGGGTTCCAACAACAATCCTGTAAAAGGAAACAATACAGACAAGCATGAGCCAAAGGCCCAGTAAGCCATGCACACGACTTACACAAACGGAAACTAAAACGGCGTCAACAACACAGCAGCACGCCCCGTCACACAATTCAAATTCAACCTGTGCGCGCTTGCTGGTTTCGACGCACGTTACACTAATATTTGGCCATCTTGCGTTGATTTTTGGTCAATAGACCGCTCTTAAATAATCGATTCCACGTGCTTCTGTCTTCTTGTAGGCGCACAATACTCTGCGTATCGCATTTCACGTCTTAAAAGCGAATAGTTTGGGCCACCGAACCGTACTCATCTATCAGAATCCTTCCGTTCTTCCTTCTCAGAGAGAAGCACTTCACTAAGGTCTGATCTTTCTGATCAGCTATAGGCAGCCCGTAAGTAGTCTATATCTTGTTCTATATTTAAAGCTGAACATTTATCCTCGTACGTCTCCAAGTCAAGTCAGCATCACTTCCTATGTCCTTCAAGAGGTGAATTTTCAGCATTCTACTTCCATCTTCAACAAGTGATGAACTCACTGAGCATGACTTATGCATTAATCACGACGTTCGTTGGCTGTCTACTAAACGGCCACGATCGGTATCTATTGATTAAGCTAATGGTTCAATTCTTCACTTAATTCAAGAACAAGAAGGGTGAGTTTGTGTGGCGCTTGAACCAAGTGAGGAACAACAAAATTTTTAGATCTAATTGCAGCTGTAGAAGTACGTTTCGAAATGTCAGAATTAGAACGGGAGTTCTAATGTATAGAATTTTAAAGGCATCATTTTGGCACGTTGTGAAGTGAGAAGCAGAGGAAAGGGAGCGATCTGGATGGAACGCCACTCGTATCTCTATGGTACATAGTCCATTGTTTGGACGAGGTCAGTTAGCCCCTTCTGCCTGGTGATAACACCAGGCTTGTATGCTCTGTTGATCTGGAAGACTGTGCTGACTGAGTTTTCAATCGTTTCAGGTACAGCCATATCAGACAAGCCAGTCAGCCGAAAAGTAGTTGCAATCTTATGTTGTGTGTTGCACCACTGACTGCGTAGGAGTGCATAGTCTTACGGATATAGAGCTTAAGCACTTCATGATCGTAACACTGTTATTTCCTGCATAGGCATGATGGGGATAAACAAGTTAGCCTCGAATGACAAGTACTTCGACCGCGACATATTCTCCTGTGTACAGGTGAAGAACTTTCAGTTGTCTTCAATGGCTTCATGTAACTTACAATGCCATCTACTGCGCGCAGCAGTTATTTGAATTTGGCATCAATGTCCTATTCCATTGCGTCCCCCGACTGGGCTTACCGCTTACTTCTAAGTAGAGTCAGTGGTTTCAGTTAAGGTCTCCTAGGAAAACTTCATATCCTGTTGCTCCGCGAGTGAAGTTTTTGAGTCAGAGGCCTTCCAGCTTAGGTCTCTCTAGGAAACTTTATGTTCTGTTGTTGCGGTGATCCTGTGTTCAAGCCGGGGGTTCCGAATGGGATAACTTGCAAACCACTTGTCACAGCGTAAACCACCAGGAAGTATTCGAAGTTGTCGCAATTCGGACAGGCCGGTCCACCTATTTTAACCTTCTTTTTTCCACTGTCTCTAACTTTTATTTTTTTAAGCAAAACCATCTTGTAAACTATGTCGCTTCTGATGTGCGTACTCAGCAAGCTGTTCCAGCGAACGCTGTTTCCAGTCTAGAACTGTGTGATTTGTCTCCGAATCGCGCATTTACTATCCTGTCGTTGGTATTTACCTGAATTCGCTGCTGGATAATACTATGGATCTGTGATTCTTTTTCAGAGTCCTTAGTTTCGATCAAGCTGGAGCGGAGATTGCACTGAGCTCTGAGACAACCAAACTCGACTGGCTCCTACTGAGTAGCCGCTTATATCAAAGTCTGTCGGCACGGACTAGTGCCGCATATGCTCCAACCGATAACAATTCAGGTGCTATCACAAACGCCTGTGATACCCTCTTTGATCCTCTGAGGTGAATGGAACACTTGATCATCATTGTTCTTACCGGTAATGTGAACGCACTGCTTAGTAGTGGTAATCTATAGAAGTTCCTAGGTGGTGTTTGGTGTCCGGTCTCGACGTACTGACAATGACGATCGGGTATTACAATTATGCGAGTCTCGCGGACTCTGTAGACCGAGCTGCGCATTTCGATACAAACGACGACAGTGTGTCATGTAGAGACCATCCTCGTCGACTCAACCATGGACGCAAATTGGCCGTATCGTCGTAAGTTGTTGATTGCGCCACTTCATTACAGATTGTCGTTCATTTTGGGGTAGTCGCTTTAATTCATATCAAGCTGTTTGGTCGCTTCATCTGCTCGCAAACATGAAGTGTTTGGCACTTGAGCGACAAGAGTATGCGAAACGTCTATCAAGCAGCATTGACAATGAAATTGCCCTAGTCACAACCGTAGAGTGATCGAAACAAGCACGATGCAGAACGCTTCACAGCTGTGCGAGCTTGCTGCGAACATTTCTGTTTCAAAGAAACATTGCGGCATAAGTGAGTTTCTGCCGATTCATTAGAGCCTTATGATTTATCATCGGCGTTGCTACTGAATAGTTGTCCATTGGCTGAATTTTCACCCCTCTGGAATGATTAAAGCACACTGTAGTTCGGATGAGACTCATTTGAAAAAAAATCTGAGCCCTGGCTAGATTCGAAACAGCGACAGAAACAACGTGCTCAAACGCTCTACCAGCTGAGCTGCGAAGCGACATCAGAAGTTTCACATTTGGACTCTGTTACCTGCCTCGTCCATTGTCTCATATGGAATCCACTGAATAATCCAGGGAATCGACTGCCCCGGAAGGATTCCTCAACAGTTCACGCTGAAATCCACCGGCGCCACCGCTGAACGTTGATTGTGCGGGTAACGGAAATGTGAAATTTCTAAGCTCCCGGCGTGGCTTCGTAGCTCAGCTGGTAGAGCGCTTGCCGCGTTTGGGCATGTGTTTCTGTCGCTGGTTCGAATCCAGCCGAAGTCCCGATTTTTCTCAATGGGTCTCATCTAAATTATGGAATCTACCACACTACTTGTAAGTATCAAGTATAGTTGTTGTCGCAGCTGTCGCGGTTATTTTTGTGATCTGTGGAGTATTGTAAACAGATCACTAATGTTTCGCTAGCACCTCTATATTCCAGGTTATTGTTGGCTTTCTGTCGTTCTGATAAGCCTCCTCGTCTCGTGTTGGTTTGACAATACCTCAGTCGCGGAAACTGCATCTTTTTTTTTTTCAGGTCGACAGGCTCAAGCCAAGTATCCGGCCTCCAGTCTCGGATTACGTGTTAGCCTGTGGTCTGGCGATATAACCAAGTTGCAGTTGGATGCCATTGCGAATGCGGCTAATGCTCGTCTTGCTGGAGGTGGTGGTGTGGATGGTGCCATTCATCGAGCCGCTGGTCCTGACTTGTCCAGAGCATGTCTGGCACTCAAAGGTTGTCCCACCGGAAGCGCCAAAATCACGCGTGGTTTCCAGTTGCCTGCCAAATGTGAGTAAACATGCCCCGGGTCAACACTAGTAATGGGGAACCTTGTTTATGCAGTTCAGGTTATTTCGTTTTTGGGAAGTTTTTTGACTGTTTACGTGGTTTCCCCGAAGAAAGTTCGTAGACAAAACGCAATAGATGCAAGCGTTCCGTATTAAATCATTGTCACTCAGTGCGCCATTGAATCATTTCATACAGTAGACAACTACGAGCAAGACTGTCAACCAGTAGGCTAAGGAAGGTCACTGATCAAGTTGAGGTTCTTGAGTAATCGTTGCTGAACCGATGGGGCCGCCTTGAGTCAACTAGTTTCGAAGCCCTTGAAAAACAACAAAAATTGTGATTTAGCTCGAACCACTAATGTCCCAAACGCACAAACAGGGTCGATAGTACTACGGATGATCGACTTTGAGCACCGGTGGTTTGCGTGTTTCGATGGCCACCGTTCACTGGTAACGCAGGTTTCTGCACTCATTTTGGAAAGTGTTCCTTCACCCTAGAGGTCAAGTATCGTTCTGGTTTGTTATAACACTTTATCCGAAGCTAGGTACACTGTAAAGTGACTCCGTTGTCTGAAGCATGAGCGTTTGTGAGTCCGAGTGAGTACACGGTACTCGGATGCGTTGGGTGTTCACTCCATCAAACCGGTTCATCTGTCTACCATCCAATGCACAATGTAATCACTTTCAAAATCAGCTCTGTTGATAAACTGTTCTTTCCGCCAATGACTATCCCTTTGAATGGCAATTTTTATAATTACCCTTCTCGGAACCTTTTAGGATAACCGTCAGATTGTAAGACGGATGTTATAAAACCTAATTCCTCTGAGAAACTGTCCTCTCTACGTAGCTGTCTCATTCGCATAAATAACATCACATATGTACGCTTATGTTTTATGGATTTGGAGCTGGTGAACTTCACTTGTTGAGCGGGCTACATAGGGCTCTTATAAACGGATCATGTAGTCAAACCGTGATCGCAGCAACTTGTGTGTTTGTCTACTCCCTAGCTGTTTGAAGCCAGATGTGATTCATATTATCGTTAGTTTGATACTACTGTGTCAGTACACAGTGCATTTTCCCACCACGCTTCGTTTGCTAACCATTTTGTTCATTCTGCTGATTAAAAATTTCTGGCTTCTGTTAATAAAGTCGTGAAAATTGCGATTACAAAGGTTATCTAACTGTTGATAACTAATGTGTATGGTATACGTCCGATTATCATGTAGCCCACCTCTATTGAACACACAAGTCAGCAACGAAACGTTTTCTGGCTGGACACGTCATGTCGACCAAAAATTGATCTCTTTTCCTGACCTGTTTCAACCTAAATATATTTCTTGGGTTTAGGTAGCTTGTCCATTTTCAACCTTTATACTTGCCCTAATGTGTTGAAAACATGTCTTGCAAGTGAAGCAAAATACGAATGGTTGATCTATCGAGTCGCGTGTATCCACTATCGGTCGTTATAGAACAACGAGCTGCGGTATGATAGCAAATAATTTTCTGCTTGTCTGTCTTTTTGTACTATTGACTGGTCATTCGTGACATTTTTCAGCATGTATTTCACACACACCAATCCATTAATGCAAGATTTATGCTCCGGCAAACTTCCATTCAGAAGAGACCAAATTGTGACGGCTTTGGACTACAGCTGGACACGAACCAGCGACAGAAGCAGCAAACACTATCAACCGAGCTACAGTGCCACTTCGAGAACTCAATACTGTCAGATTTGGACTCAGCTAACCACCCGTCTTAGTGTATCATATGGAATCCACTAAATGATGCAGAGGGTCGATTGCCTGAGCAAGATTCCGTTCGGTCTTTTCCATTACTTACGTGAACGTATTGCCTTCAGTTAACATGGCTTATACACTTAAACAAGTCCCACATTTGTCATGTGAAATATGAACAATCCTCATGATTATGCAGACAACTGTTATCGGGGGTTGAACATAGAACGAACCTGTACGATCACCGGTCAATCACTTGAGTCGACCTGGTGCATATGTATATATTGCCTACACGGCAACTGTTGGAATACAGATTCCTCCGATCGTTGACAGTCGCAGGTAGTGGCTCTCTCTTCATGTTTAAATAATCGTATATGGTCTCCCATCATTGTCTCATAGCTCCGTCCGCATAGCCTGTTGGCTGGAAAGATGCAAATAGGGCAACTAAGACGCTGTAGGATGCTACGGTTACGAACTACTACTCTCTGAGTAGGTTTGACTCAAGATAGCTAGCCCAGTGTTACAAACACCGGTTTGCAGTCAGACAGTCATACTGTTGTGTGTTCCACTTTCGGTCATCTCGATTGATCCCACCGTGTAGGTTTAGGCCATTCAACTATAGCCAACCTGTCATGACAGTATATTGCATGGAAACATACCTTGCGATAAAAAGCTGAGAACTTCAACTTCAGGTTTCGCTTCGGTCTTGAATTTGCAACCTAAAGCTGGCTTATTTCGATGCTTGTAGTGCCGTTGCCCCAAACCATTCAAGACCGAAGCCGAAAACACGAAGTTGAAAGTCTCAGCTTTTTATCGCAGGTATGTGTTCCATGCAGATTATTACTGTCATTGACAAGGTTTGGCTATAGTTCTGAATTGGCCCTAAACCTACACGGGTGGGGATTTTCAACGAAGGACGAAAGGGCGGTGAACACACAACATAGTACGACTGCAAACCAACACCACCACAAACCACCCAAATACAACCACCACCACCAAGAAACAAAACAACACTATTATACTAGACGTTTATTCGCAGTCGATTTTATCTGTGAACGTCTGCCTAAAGTTTAAAACCCTGTCGCTTGGTGATAACTTCTGTGCATTGCTTAGGTCGACTTGGTTACGAACTTAGCCCTTGTCATTGCATTGGTAATTCTTGTTGTGGTTTGTGCAATCTGACTTCTCTCGGCATAGCTGTTTACTTGTGTGGCTTGTTAGCGAAAGACTCCATGCTTCTTCCTCCTTTCTCTCCCACTGTTTCTATTTGACGATATCAGACATCATTTCATTGCTGTGGACCTGTTGGAGAGAAAGCCCGACATCTTTTTACAGTCTGACTTACTCATACGAGCCATGTAGACGGCTGCTGCCACAGGAGAACGACTTCAAACGATTTGCACTCTTCACCGTGCATTATCCGAGCACACTGGACTGGAGTCTACCGGTAAGCTATATTCATACTTTGAACGTGCCTTGTCCCTTCGGACTGTAGTCTAACTTGTATTCTCTTCCATTATAAATTAATTGTTGTAAATGTGGGCAGGGGGCACCTCCAAGACAGGTTCTGTAACAGCATTCACTCCTCCACTCTCTTACTTCCGCTTACTTCATAGGTAACAGAAACATTCGTCGCTAAACCCCTTTAGACACCGTCTTTCTCAACGTTTCTATCCATTGACTCTAGGTTGCGGAGAACTTAGTCAGGGAGACGAACTCGAGTTGTACTGGTTAACTTATTTGTTTATGAGACTCGACTTTCTCTATTCTGTGTTAAGGCCAAAGTATGTAAGTTTATTTGCTCGAGTTAACATTTCTTTCGGTTCTCTTCAGATACATACACAAAAAAATGATCACAAACTAGGATATAGGAATGAGCGCATGCAGGCCAAAAATAGATAGAGTTTTTTTTACCCTAGCAATCCTAACTTGATGTGTGACCGTAGGTCAAATGGCTCTGAAATTTTACTCAGTGTACGTACGAATTCAACATATAGGACAGTGTAAGCTAGCGATGTATATATAAGCATAGTAGGAAAGTGTAGAAAACAACAATCGAACAATGAATGGATGAGGCATTGAGGTGAAATTTGTACATAATGATTGGCCTATGTACAATGGTAGTGCTAAGTTTACTACCACCTGCTTCTAAGCATAAGGGTGGTTTTTTTTAAGTGTGTGGTAAGCGTCTCGGAAAAAGCACGTTTGTTCATTCAGACGTTAACCATATACTGGAAAAACCACCCTTGTGTTCAGAAGCAGATGGTAGTGAACTTAACACTACCCTGGTAATCCGTTGTACATAGATAAGTCGTTATGTATAGATTTCACCTTAGTGCTTCTTTTCGAAAGGGGCCGACTGGAAAGTCTATGGGAATGCGACAGCTGCGATCAATTGTGGGTGATGTTCAATCTATATGAAAAACCAAATCCCCTACTACTCGTCAGTAAGTTGGCTGGACCTTTTAAGGATCAATTCAGCCGGCTTCCACCGGACTGTATAGACGACGGACCCAAATGGGAAGTTCTTTCACCCTAACGACCTCACCTTAGAAGCGGAAGTGACCCTGGAGCTTGAGTTGTTGAAACGCAACCAGGCTCCTGGACCAGATCTCCTTCTCCCTTCTCTTTTCGTCGATGATGAAGACAGTTTGATGTGAGGATTGATGAAACTCCCGCAGACGGTTTGAGAAACTGAAGGGTTACCTCGTGATTGGTGCATGTCACTAGTAATTCCCGTTCACAAGTAAGGGGTCTGAAGTCTGGGTGACAACGTCGGATACATCAATCCAGTATTTATTGTAACCAAATTACTCACTTCGGCTCACTGACACCATGGGAAATCAATTGGGTGCTTGAAAAACAAGCAGGACTCCGATCTGGTCGAAGTGCTTTGTTTCCATTTTTACTTTGCAACGGATCTTACCAACATCGACACTGTTATAGTCAGCCGACGGTCGTGATCTTTTTAGATCTAAGGGATACTTTCGAATCAGCTGCTCTCAGTGTCATCTCGGAGTTCCAGAGAAATACGTGAATCTGGTAAAGTCTTTATATGATCATTGTGAACAGGACGAGGGGTT
>LOND01006126.1:0-11421 GCA_014220965.1 Paragonimus kellicotti
GCGAATCGACTGCAAATTTTCGGTGTACAGGTCAAAAGTGAACATAACTTGCTTTACTGGTGAGCAGTCGAGGATTTGGTTAATTTCAAGTTGAACATCACCCACAATTGATCGCAGCTGTCGCATTCCCATAGACTTTCCAGTCGGCCCCTTTCGAAAAGAAGCACTAGACTCGAGTTTCGCTCTCATTAGAGCTCGTCAGTAGTGCATATCCTTGCCACTGCCGGGACTAGAACTCCGGCCACGCTTTCATGAGGCAACCGTGTTTACCACTGCGCCATTGACCTCACATTAGGCACGACCGAATTATCATATGTGAACGCTCAACCACTTTCGCTTGTGAGTAATGATCAGGTTGTCCGATAGCTTTCTTGAACTAAACGTAAACGACGGTGGGCGGAAAAGTAAACTAATCAGCAATCGCATTTACGTTTACGATAATTTTTTTTAAAAAATTAAATTTTTTAATAAAAATCACCCCATCACGTTTTGTTTAGTGGCCAATCCAAACTATAACACTGTTGTTTTTGCTTCTCACCCCACATGTTTTATATTCCGCATGATCAGAAGTTATTATTAGATTAAAAAGTTACTTTGGAAATCACTGGTTAAATCATAACTAATCTGAACGAGACAGAACTCGTGTTTTCACAACTCTAACATTTCACACTTCTACACAGCTGACGAGCAGACATTCCTTTAGGCAACAAGCAGTTCAACTAGTGTCAAATCTGGACAAGATAGAAGATCCGTTTTACGTGAGTTTGGTCTACAAGCAAGTAAGCCTCGATTTAACCCGTACAATCGCGGTGTGAGGAAGACAAAACGGTGAAGCTCATATTAATGTAACCAGTACGGAGCTTCAAGTCGAGAAACAGCAGACGGAAATAAAACGCAGTCCACAGAATACAACGATGCAATCCACCTGGAAAGTCGTTACGACGCTAATAAACGTGTGAGATGATAAGGTAAAAGAGTTCCTTTGGATCTGAATCAGACTCGTTTTAGCTGGTCAAGTGTGATTCAGTTTATTCACCCTTTCGTGTATGGCTTGCTTCAGGTCATCTTGTGTTAGCTGCGCACTGAAAAACATCCACCATTACTTCGAATTTAGGCTACCCAGGGTGACACAAACATGATACACACAAGTGCTACACATAATTGCTTATCTGTCATAAGTGCCGGACAATAGATCTGACAGATTCACTATTCGGGTGGATGCTGAATGCGCCATGCTTGGAAAAAATTAAGTGGGTGGGTTTCACCTCATGCATTTTGCTTTATCTGTATTATGAAACCCCAGCACACTGACACAGTTGAAACGATCGATTTTTACTAGAACGTTGGTAGGTTGTCGATGTTTCGCTGTTTTTTTTCCATACAACACTTCGAATATTCTGATAGTGCTTGAGTATTGAATCAATTTTATACAACCAGGAGGATTAGTTGTGAGGAGAGTATGTAAGCAGTCGATACAGTGAATCAAGAACCGCCAGTGGACAAACTAGTAAGTTAACATTAAATCGGAGGTTCCAACATCTAGCCAAACTGCTCATAGAATGATCATATGGCCTGCCATGTGGTCAAATGGAGAAAAATCATCAGAAAACTGGGAAGAATATGTGTAACCACTTTTTCATGAGGAAAACAGTTGGAAAACATCACGAATTACAACTTTCTGTCTATTTTATATTGAACACATATTCATGAATTAATTTCAGGCTTTCTCCGACGACCTCCACAGAGAAGTACTCTATCCATCTATTTGATTCGAACAGGTCGTTGTTTTACGCACTGTTACAAGTCACCTATCTGGCTTTTTGTGTGGAATGAGGTATTGTAAAAAAGTGCGCTACTGGAATTCAAAACACCTCTTTCTTCAACCGACTTCAACGTTAAGTATAAACTGCTGCATATCAAGAAAATAGAGATAAGCAAGTTTCAAAAATGCTCCACAGTGATATTAATGGATTAAGTTGAGGAAGTTGTTTGATTTGAAAATCACATAATCTAAACAGTCATATGAAACTATGGCTATTATGTGCCACATCGCACATGTGCAGGTTGCATTAGTCAGCCACGCATAGATATTCTCAAGCAACCAGACAGAATGACGGGAAATACAGAAAACAATAGAAAACTGATGTCAAAAATCAGCTAGTCGGTATAGATTTGAGGTTTCATGCAAAACTCGAAATAACACCGGCATGAAAAAAGATCATAAGAATATGGACCCAGGCCTCAAAGGAGTAAGTCAGAAGTGTTTTTGTGCACACGTATGCACCAATTCATGACCAACAGAGACGTAGTACAACACTGACTGTTGTTCGCGCAAAGCTTGAACCCACTTTCCTCTGATCACTTTTGCACACACTTACCATGCGTTATCACTGCCTATCAGGAATTTAGTGCCGATGTCGATAGTTGTTACATCATACCTATTTACATTCGTATAGCATAGAACCAACCATACATAGGGTCTGGAGTCAGTGGCCACGTCGCCCTACAGCATATCCACAGGGTTTCGACTGACTTCCACTTAGTTCGCAAGTCCTAACTATAATAAGCGTCTTTGACTGCGCAAAGCACACATAATTGGAATGCCGACTTTGTCCAAATTACCCGTGCTACAAATTCCGTTTTACCCAGTAATTTTTTTGCGCCGGTTTCAGGCAGCGGAGATGAGATGTGCCCAGACGACGTGCATGAAACAGTACGGAATTGCTCAAGGCATACAAGATCGGCACACTGTCAGTTACATCTCTCCGGTATGTATGAAGCATTTCCCACAGTCTGCTTAAGAGTAGGATTACTGTTCATACTGTCTTGTCCCTTTGGTTAAGTAAGCTCGGCTTCAAGGGAAAATGTAATCGCGAAGTAGATGAATCTGTTCACCATTGCCAGTGCGCATTTACCAATGGGAATATTATAAGTGTCACTGACGTCTTTGGTTCTGTATGTCTATCCTTATTCTAACTACTGATAATCTCTTGGTTCGCACGAATGAATTCTGCGTTTTTAACACGGTTTCGAAAGGCGTCACACATTATGCCAATAGGGCCGCATCATCTACGGATGATGTTCTGAGCAAGATTTGCTGGACTTTGGTTTCTGCCCACATGTGTGCAATGCCGAACAACGTGTCATTACTTCTCGAATGAATGTGGTCTTCATTGTCCGAAGTGCACACAGCATGAGACGATAGTGATGTGATAAAACTATCAAAGAATACACAACTGTATTTCACTCTGTTGATGAGCTTGAAGGATTCTCAGGTTATGACTGCGGTTTCTCCTCAGAAGACTTCACGACGCCGTCGTGTAGTCTACTGCAGATATGATTTCACTTTGCCTTGACGCCGGTTTATGAGCGATTCTTTTAAGCATACATGATAGTCACTACGAACTGATCATGCAGTGACAAGCAGAACGTTTTTGACGTTGTGATCACAGTGTACCACTTTGTCTGTGACCTATGTACGCGTTGGGACAGTAGGCAAATTAGACGTCAACCATTGGCAACACGTTCAGCACTGTGCTAAGTATGACTTTAAGATGCTTCAGATCTTCACTTCTGAAAGTAACAAGATACAGATGGCGCCAACAACGAGATTTGGGTTGTTTCAAAAATGAACCGTGATGATTTTCTGTAACTGATAGTGCGATTGTGATACACAACCGGTCGTTACCGAAGTTTCATTTATTTTTCCAATATAAAAGAAATTGATGTATTTGAACTGAGATTCATGATTAAATTTTATTTCGGTGCTGAACTCAGATGAATTCTGCATTCGACATTCTTTCACTGATGGAATTCACAATCGTACAGAACCGATATTCGTATCTGGCTGTGAAAGAAAGACTGAGAACGCTGGTACTAGAACTATTCGCTGAAGCTAAGAAGTTTGACAAAGGAAGCGAGCAACTTTCTCCTATGTCACATGGACAATTCTACTCAGAACAGCAAACTGTTTCTAAGTGCAGAGCCGACTAAACGTTACTTTGAGTTCTTTAGTGTCCGGACTCTCGAGGTCGTGCATCATGATTAAAACATACTTAAATTTGCAGACTTTGCAAGATTTGTCAGAGATGCCGGAAGACGTGGTCCTAACATTACGTGTTGATAAACAGAAGGTTGAGGAGTATCTCACTTACTTCTGTTTGCCTTCTGCGACACTGGCGTTTGTTTGACGGGCCGGTCTGATGAGGTCCAAACAGGCAGACTACGACTGGTCAACACATTATCGGCTGGAATTTGCTCAGCCTGAAGTGAGCGTAAGCTTGCTAATGGGATGCAATGATCCACCTGAACAGTGCACGATGCTCGTGACTTTTGTTGTAATGTTAATCGGTTTAGGTTTCTTATCAGAAGCTGCGGACTTCAGTGCTGATTCTGCCGTTGAACGAAACAATAATAGAGTGGCCTTTCTGGGGAGTCTACTCCGACTCGGTATAAGTGTTGACCGTTCGCCTCAAGCCCCTTCGATCCCAGTGATGTTTGTCAGAGAGCAGTGAAACAATGCACATGACATCCGTTTGCCTGTAGTGGCTGCCGAAATTGTGTCATGGTTAGCACCCTACAGCCTTAGGGGATTCACATAAGACTTTTTGGATTTATTCACACGAAATTTCCCCTAGCAAAGATGTCCACCGTATAATGGACGCTGTTATCCGTGACTGAAACTTTGTTGAGTGGTACTGTTAAGTAGTTTGGCAGATTTGATAATTTAGAAGAGACCCAATTGCGAAAAATCTGGACTTCGGCTGGATTCGAACCAGCGACAGAAACAACATGATCCAAACGCTGGCAAATGCTGGATCATTTGGTGGATTCCATATGACACAGTTGGTTGGGTGGGTAACTAGGTCCAAATGTGAAATTTCTGAGCTTCCGGCGTGGCTTCGTAGCTCAGCTGGTAGAGCATTTGCCGCGTTTGGGCATGTTGTTTCTGTCGCTGGTTCGAATCCAGCTAAAGTTCCAGGTTTTTGACAACTAGGTACTTTCTGAGCTATTAAGTGTGTTCCGTAACGCATTTGGCTGATTGGTATACCATGTACTCTCTGTTGTGGTAGTTGGAAAAGTTGTACCGTAGAGTGATTTGCTTCATTTCGCCGCATCGCCATATAGCCAACTGACACTGTGAAAAAGTCGGTTGTTAATGATGAATCCACCACGGTTTGACGAGGCTAACGCTAACCAACATACTACTTATTTGCGAGATAAACATATCTGCTCAGGGTTAATCTTCACAAGAAAGTCGCTGTCCAATAAACAACCATGAAATTTTGGTGGCACATTGCTTACAACTTCAGTCAATGCGGATATTTTTGCAATATTTCACTTTACTGAATATTGTTAATTAGCGGAAAACAAGATTTCACTTCACTGTCATCACCAACCACAATAACCTTATGCGAAAATAATCTTGATGTAGAAAGAGGAATAGAACACAACTCATAGAACCCTGCTGATTAAATTTCATTAATCAACGAGAGGGTGCGTCTACTTGACAAACAGACGAATTACGTGCCAGTAAGAGCAATACAAGAACAACCACCTCCATCTCGACAAACTGGAGTGCGATTTTGATGGTAGTCTGCTACTAAACACATTAATAAACCTTAGAAACACGCCCTGAACAAGAAAACACTGGCAAGTTTGCGGAGCGCCAACAAAGTCATATTTTGTACAAAAAGACGGCTTAACTTGTGCGAAAATATCTGATTCCGTTAACATGAGATGAGCCGAAAGAAACAATTCGCTTTCTGTGTTTTATCATCAGTTTGATTACATAGGTATGTTTGCTTGTTGACCATAGCACTATTAACCATAACTGTCGAGCGAAAGACAGGTAGCAAGAGTGAGTAAAATATATAGTCGACTAGTAGGGTGTAATTTGATAAAATTTGAACAGGAAATGATAAATGGATTGAGAATAACACAACGTTATGAGCAAGTTGTAATACTCTACGTTTCAACCACCTCGGGTGGCCTTCCTCAGGAGTGTTGTAATCGATTACAACACTCCTGAGGAAGGCCACCCGAGGTGGTTGAAACGTAGAGTATTACAACTTGCTCATAACGTTGTGTTATTCTCAATCCATTTATCAATAACATGTTAAACACGACGCCCAAACTGTTTGACTTCATTCGTACTAAATTTGGTGCGGATATCTTACAACTGATTTAAATAGGAATGTTGTAATCGAAATCACATTAACAAAAGAACAGAGGTCGCATGAGGCTTGGCGTGATTAGATCAACCTGCGTCGCACCTGAACTGATTGGCCGAGTCCATCGCCCATTATGGGGAGTGAGACTGATGTAGATAAAATGCGTCTGTGTCGTGCATTATTTATCCATCCACGTCACATTGCTAACAAGAGGTTTGTTATCATTGCGATTAACACAAGCGTGTTGTGTGTAAATGGTGAGAGCTTCAGCGCAGCAGCGCTCCGCATGGGAAGACAGACCCTTGTGAATCACTCGAGCTTGATCAAAACTTACGTTGTGATTCTCTGACAGTGCATGTAGTGCGATGGCCGAATCTTTCTCTAGCTTCTGAAGTTGATATGCGTCTTTAGGAAGGAAACTGCCTGTACTCATTGTGTTCGGCAACACGTACTTTCAGTTGTCTGCTTGTCTCTCCGATGTAGCTGGCATTGCAATCACCGCATTTGATTTCGTAAACACAGTCTGTCTGATCGCCCATAGAAACTGGATCTTTAGGATGCATCACCAGTCTTTCTAAGGTATTATCTAACCGAAATACGGTCCGGATAGTCGTACTCAGAAAGATGGAGCGAAATTTTTCACGATATGTTGTTTACGCGGTAGACTTGAAAGTTCTGTTCGTTTTGATCTCCTGCTTAGTTGACATGCGTTTAATTGTGTTCTCAATAAATGCGTTTGGATATTGATTAGCGGCTAGCATTTCTTTAATGTGAGAAATTTCTGTTGTTTTGGAGAGTTCAGTGGTGCAGATCTTATTAGCTCTATTGACGAGTGATTTGATGACTGTTCTCTTCATACCGATTGGATATGATGAGTTGAAACGGAGACACCGACCAGAATGGAGTTGGTTTGCGGTACACAGAAACCTGGACTCTGTGCTGCACATCAACTTTCACTAGGCAGTCTGGAAAATTAAGTGAGCACTCATCGGTTTCAGTTTCCAACCTGAATACAATGACCGTTGCATTTTGAGTTAAGAAGCTATATGAATTGATCGCGAACGGTTCATTTCACGATTATCAGTGTGTCATTTACACACCGCTATGAAATTCGTAGACAGCTGTTAAACTCAGTCATTGTTTGTGCTTCTGCGTGTCCGTGGGAAAGATTGGCTACTGCAGGTGCAACAGGCAAATCCATAGCTACATCATCGGCCATCGCACTACATGCACTGTCAGAGAATCACAACGTAAGTTTGATCAAGCTCGAGTGATTCACAAGGGTCTGTCTTCCCATGCGGAGCGCTGCTGCGCTGAAGCTCTCACCATTTACACACAACACGCTTGTGTTAATCGCAATGATAACGAAACTCTTGTTAGCAATGTGACGTGGATGGATAAATAATGCACGACACAGACGCATTTTATCTACATCAGTCTCACTCCCCATAATGGGCGATGGACTCGGCCAATCAGTTCAGGTGCAACGCAGATTGACCTAATCCACGGCAAATCTCACGTGACCTCTGTTCCTTTGTTAATGTGATTTCGATTACAACACTCCTGAGGAAGGCCACCCGAGTATTACAACTTGCTCATAACGTTGTGTTATTCTCAATCCATTTATCAATAACATGTTAAACACGACGCCCAAACTGTTTGACTTCATTCGTACTAAATTTGGTGCGGATATCTTACAATTCCACGATTTTGGTAAATCAGGCGAAATGACTCGGAGACAGCGACGATGAGTTTTGTTCAGGTCTGCAGTGAAACGATTGCTATCAGCTATTTGGTGAAACCATTTTGTCACTATTTAATTCAGTTATATCACATGTGGTTTTGCATGTGATCCACTAAGACTATCTATAAATGTCAATAACGTATGTAGCTTGTTCTGTATAAATAACCGACCTGGCATACACACGGTAGAATACAACGCCGTCAGTTAAAAAAATGAGACTGGTGAGGAGGTAAGTATGATGGGTGCATGTGCACGGAAAATGTGTTTGGTTATTAACACTGTTCAGTTCTACGTCAATATTTCAGCTACTGAATCATTTTCAAAATATATTAGAACATAATCAGCGCGAATCAGCACGAATGAATCGGTGTGAATGCGAATTGCATCAGTACAAACAACTATGCTGGCAGTTTGAGACAAACCCATCGTGGCAGCTCATCTTCTGGATTATGCGGTGGACACGGAATACACAGAGATGTAGCTGGGTAATGGAATCTAACTGCGAAATTTCCATGCCCCTGACGTGGTTTTGTTGATCAGCTGATACAGCACATGCTGAATAAGGGCACACAATTCTTGTTGTCGGTACAAGTCAATCGGAAGGTCGGAGTTTTCATACACGGGTCGATTTATATTTAAGGAATCTGCCAAACTTCTCAGTATTGGTCGTACTTCTGCGCGTAAACGGTTTCTGATAACCACTTTCGACCTGTAAGTTACAAGCTATTTCCATGCATCATCGGAGCATATTTACTAGACCTTGCTAGCTGGAATGTGAGCGAGAGTCCTGTTGGCATAAATTTCATAAGATGTGTACAAGATATTTGGCGATATATTTTCACTCCAGTAAACCAACTGGAGGACTGAGAAATAATATTCACAAGAAGTCACATCTTTTACGATTCTAATTTAATATTAAGGTTATCTTGGCCATGGACTGTGTTGAAATTTGTGAGGCATCTGGGATTTTTCACATGGTCTTAGACGCATAGAATCAAAAGCAACAAACGTATGAGTCACACAACTTCATTAAATCTAACAAATTGCCAGGTTTCAGCTGTGTTGTGAATCATCAACACACAGAAGGTTCTCAGCGTTAGATTATCATACTCTCGATATCAGTTTCCTTCAGTTTGCACCTGAATATTACGAGCAGACTGGTACTGCAGCTGTTTAACTTCTTCTGTTGGTAAGCCAATGCTTGTTTCAGCATTTTTGATGCAAAAATGTTAGAAGTCCATTGTCGCTACCATTGAAATATGCGTAAAGAGGAGACTACATCAAGGGACAGCATCTTTTCCCTCGTTTTACTGAATGTATCCATCGCCAAAGCAAAGCATGCCGTCAACAGTACTGATCCAAAACATGTCAGAAGTCACAACTTGACCTTCACTGTGGGCAACGAAGCCAGCCCGACCTCTATCTTTAGTGCGTTTAAAAACGCTTTTTGAAAACGTCTAACATTTCGTTGTTTTGTGTCAGCAGTCAAAGTACACTTAGTTCAGTACCGATCACAACCGCTTAAAATTATCACAACAGATTCCAGCAGTCAGACTGCTTTGAGATTTCAACCTGAGTTATTAAAACAGTTCAGAAAACACTCTTATAGACGTAGTCTTGGTTTATAACCCAGACAAACAGATCATGACGTCAATCAGTTGGGGGTACTGGAAAACGCATCTCAAATTAGTGTCCTTATGTAAACCATTTCAATTGTTCGTTAGCACGCTACAGCATGAGACTTGTCGTCGGTGTTCACTGTGGTTGTTCACTGACTACACGGAAAGAATACTTTTTTTGCTGTTCATCCGAATACAGCACACTGGATTCTTTTTTTATAGTTCCAAAGCCAACTTAATGAAAACTGACAGCCGAAAGAAATAGTCGATTAATTAGACTTTCTGAAAAAATAAGGTAAGAGTATTTTTGTCGTAAGCCAAACTAGATATCGGCCACAGAGCAGTTTAAAAATATGGCGCATGGCTCCTTTAAATGTGGTCACCGACATACCTTTCATGTTTCAAACATTTGTCAACCATGGAGACGACCTGTTTGGTTGGTCGGTGTATTATAAACAGAAAAACACTGTCATTATGAATGTTTCGCCAGATGAGCAGACTGATTATTGTTATACTGGACTTGACATAAGAAGCAGACTTTTGTGTTCCATGGCTGGTTAATCAAAAGGGTCGGAACGGACCAACAAAATACAATTAAAAATGACTGCGATATATTAAAAGAATTAAAAAATAAGTACCAACTTCGTCAGTCAGTTTAGCAGTTCATTCAGGAAAGGCCATTAGCATCGCCAGTGGCTCGAGTCGCCGTCTACCGCATTGATGGCTGAGATATTATGAGTTTTAAAAAAATCAGCAATAAAAGAAGACAAGCAAAATGCCGAAGAGACTGAGAGTAAACGGGAAAGTTGTTGGGGATGCGAACACTCCATTCATCTTGGCTTGCTGTTATGTCGTACAGAGTTTCTAACCGATGACTCAAGTGACCACCAGGTCTTTGACCTGGTAGGTGACATCAGTTCACAGTTCTTGACCAACTGACTGTCTGTCCATTTTTCAATCTTCTTTAATCTTTGCTGTTCTCGGGGACTTACGATTGTA
This sequence comes from Paragonimus kellicotti, assembly GCA_014220965.1. Taxonomy (NCBI): domain Eukaryota; kingdom Metazoa; phylum Platyhelminthes; class Trematoda; order Plagiorchiida; family Troglotrematidae; genus Paragonimus; species Paragonimus kellicotti. The sequence continues at coordinate 10,536 of LOND01006126.1, forward strand.
ACCAGTTTTCACTGGATCGTTCTCCTCTAGCCTGTATGACGTGGTTGTTACTGTTGGGACAGAGGTCCCAGTCAGTATGGGCTTTTTAATTAACTCAGTGAGCACATCTGATCATCCGATCAGGATGGTAGAATGAGACATAATCTTCCATCTCTAACCTATTCTGACATTAAGTTGTGGAAAACAGGAAACCTTTACATTGCAAAGCGTTTCTTACGATGTTCATATCGAGATGAATATGGGCCGGAGCCTGTCAAGCTTGATTGTTTCATTCTAAATGACCAGTGCTTTAACCGACTATCGTACGCTTGAAAGTTGATATGACTATCCCTAGACTATCTAGATCTAACGGTTCTTGGTAGCGTTAGTTTGAGAGTAAGCCTAATTATCAGAAAGCGCCTCTAAGTGACCACACAACCTTGAACTTCAGTGAGAAAATCATAACCATGGATTGGATCACATACTTCTCCCACATTCCACTATTCCAAAATTAAGCATCACAAGTGATAACTATGTGAACCTTCATTTCAGTAGGATCTGTGACGTCAGTGATAACTGTTAGCAGAATCGAAGTTGAAGTCAAGTAGACTTATCCTTTATTCAGCTTTACGGCAAAGTATGCAGCATCTTAACAGCCCCAACTACACCAACTTATCTTTTAGGGTGTGTTCAACTGGGGACACTCTGTCTAAAGTTGCCATGAAAACTTCATCAGAAAACGTTTATATGCGTTAGTTATGCTTTATCGAGTCACCAAGCAGGATGTACGACCCCTAACGTCTATATTAGCAAGTTATGGCTTGGTGAAATGCATATGTTTTATGCATGAATACCAGATCTCAATCGATACTTTTTATATGACAGTTTAACTACTTGAACTTGGATG
>LOND01006126.1:11521-25081 GCA_014220965.1 Paragonimus kellicotti
TATGCAGCATCTTAACAGCTCCAACTACACCAACTTATCTTTTAGGGTGTGTTCAACCGGGGACACTCTGTCCAAAGTTGCCATGAAAACTTCATCAGAAAACGTTTATATGCGTTAGTTATGCTTTATCGAGTCACCAAGCAGCGTGTACGACCCCTAACATTTATATTAGTAAGTTATGGCTTGGCGAAATGCATGTTTTATGCACGAATACCAGATCTCAATCGATAATTTTTATATGACAGTTTAACTACTTTAACTTGGATGCCTGTTATAAAATATGGTATTATAAGTAGTATTTGTTTAGTGGTTAAAATTCACCGGAAGCACATGATCGGTTTCGTGGTTGTTACCACTTACCACGTATGCGTGTCCGGTATCTATTAATTATATTTGGAATCTCCATGATCCATACAGTTTCTGAAACAAAATACGTCATAACTATAGTCTATTCCCCTACTCGTCGATTTGTGAACATCGTCCAGCACAGCGTCATCTATGAATAATCACTGTATGCTGTTTCAGATCTGTACATTGCTGATAGTTTCAATAGAAATGATAAAAACAACTAATGTTGTTTCCTAGTCTTTCACAGAAACAGTGTTTGCGCTCTGTAAAACTCAATGAGCAGCAGGTCTGGTGCAGCTTTCCTGCAAATGCTATAATCTGACTTGTTGAACGTTAGTATTTGCAAAAACTGGGTTAGATGCACCCCGGGTAGACTTCGGCACAATAACGGCGTCATTACGAAGAGAAGTACCTGGAGCTATTGCAAAGACAAAGCCACTTGCTCCTACTGTGACTGTATCAGTTAGACTGTGATACTTCACAAGACTAGACGACTCATAGCAGTACATTCGAGCTTCCTAGGGATTCCAGATATTTCGCACGGTTCCTTTAGAAAATAAAATCTGGGTTCGAGTTGTACCCTTGTTAGAGCTCGCTAGCAAGGCTATTGTTTTGTCATTTCAATTCGACCGCATGCCCGAAATGTGTGACCATCGATTGGAGTTAACGTGACTAGTTATTGCGTCTCTTCTGCGAGCTATCATGGAAGCTGAGCACCACTCACAAACTAAAGTGGTTGGGCGTTCACATACGATAATAAGAGCGTGCAGCATTTGAGTTTATTGACATATTTATGGAACATAGTTTTTTAACGGAACATGAACCGGAGTTGAAGTTGTCGTCGTTGGAACATCGTGCATTTCTGACGAACGGTAACAAGGGGGGAAAAGCGGGCTTAATATATTTTTCGAAAGCCAAGACAACAAGAAACAACCTGATATTCACTTTACAAACAACTGTACAGGGTATGTTTCGAAAACATGTCCGTTACACTCTCATTTACCATTAGTATTGGTAAAATAATATATTAAAATGTTTGTAAAGACGTAATTCCATGTATCAAATCTGTTTGCCTTGTCTCACTCATTTGTCCACCCAACATCTGGTCAACAGACGCTTAAACATAACTGCTCCATCCATGCACACATCATTTTACCAACGCCCAGGATCACATCGACCTATGGAGTGTAAGCTACTTTTTTAACTAAATAATGATGGTTCATTTTTGTACAGCAACACTTTCACAGCCACTTTTCGTGTGTTATGCAAATCTGATGAAGTGACCTTGTAACACAATGTAAAGTGTGTGCACGCCGATCCGCTCTTCTCTATGTCTGAGCAATCTATTGTTGGTACCACAGAGATCTGTCATTCAATTTTTAGCTCTGTAACAAAACGAACGTCGTCACAACTCCAAGCTCGCACCAGGAAATTGAGCGCAACTCAACCGCATCCATGCTTGTCAGATACGGGTGAGTTGGAATATTGTTGTGATCATCCTGAATGCTCCTGAACACCTTGTGTGAGTCCGAACACTTGACTGTCGTAACTTGTTCTAACTACGCATGTTTTATTTCGTTTCTGCATCACTGGATGTCTAAGTTGAGGTTGCGACTGCATTTGCCTTAGTCTAGTTCGGTTGAGCTCACTACTTGATCATGCACCAAACTGTGGAGCAAAGCATCTTCTCATCTTACTTCTGGATAGATAGCGACGCTGAGGTGGGCGTAATTCCGCGCACTGCAAATGACCCCAAACACTGTCAACACAATTTTTTTCTTACACTCCTTACGTTGGTACAATCAGCCTTGATGATCATGCTCCAGGCGTTTTGATAACAAGCAATGACTTTCATTGGGACGGTACGAACATATTGGTCATACATGAAAGTTCCATTGGAATTCACCACAAGAGTGCTTCGCGCTTCAGACACCTCACGAACATTCTCAGTCATGCGAAGAAATAGCGCATATAGCTCACAAAAAACCTCAACAGCTACCCACACTGCCGTCAAACCGCATATCGAACCCCTCCAAAATGCCCCGTCTCACACCATGTACACCTTTATATTGTTATCCGCACTTGTATCAACATAGACATTATTTTATGTCATGCGCGAGCTCTGAATCTGTGTGTATATTTGCTATTTGTGTCTAAATTAACGATCCGTGAATCAAATTACGTGCAGCAGTCCTCAACCATCCACTCTTTTTTGTCCTCACTCACTTACATATGGCCACACAGCTGTTTATTTACACGCTTATAAAACTACACATAATATTGTTTATTTTTTTCATTAAGGTGTGATTTTTATTGGTTTCTTCGGAGTTCCATTTCCATTATCAACTCCTTTGACTGTGGATTCGTATTTGAGGAGAGAAGCGGAAAGGCAAATACTCGAAGACATGAGGAACTTTTCGTAAATATGAATAGAGTGTATAACTGCCACACCCAAGGACTGATTTTAACTCTCACCTGAGTTTTAAGTTTTTCATCGTTATCCTGTTAAAAGATCAACGTCTCAATTTTGACTACCCCATACTACATGTACACATGGATTTTCATTACATGAGCCATGCACCAAAGAGTGCTCATTGAAGGTAGCATATAGAAGGTGGAATAGGTGAGAACTTACATACGACGGTCTTACGTGCCTGCTGGGTACCTCTCGTTTATTGACGGAACGTTCCGAAAGCACCTTGAATGAATAATATACAAGCGTTTGACATAATAAAGACTGGGAGGCTTATTCGTTGAAGAAATCTGATTCCACAATGGTTACATGAAACTGTTGTCTTGACCGCAAAAGACGCTTGACCTGAAAGGTTGTTTATAACAAAAATCCCTTGCAGGTTGTGTGGAAACGAAAAACAACTTACGCGTACATCCATTTGCAGGGCTGACGTGTATCACAACAATGTTGTTGAGGTCACGCAACGATCAATATGCAAACAGTTCAGTACGTTGTCATTCCCTTGGTGCATGAGTGTAAACTACATTGTGCGTGTGCCCTTATTTGACCTTTCCCAGTTTGATTGTAAAGTTTGTTCTGTACAGATCACAAGTTACCACTTAAGAAACATCGGTAGCGTTATCTCTGAAGAAGAGAATGTCGGACTCGAGAAGGGAGTTTGCAGTGGGGATATGGGGTTTGAGAATCACTGAGCAATTTACCTTCCTTAGCTTGCGAAACATGAGCTTAACTACACTGTTATTTTTTGTATCTGATAGAATTCGCAAGAGTAAATTATTAGGGTTTGTATGACAGGCTGCCACGATTGGTACCACACTGACTGTCTACTGTTTCTATTGAATCAAAACTGTTTTGTGAGCAACGGCTTTTGATGAGTGACGCAGTTTGTCGTATAGACAGAGGGAGATCAGGAAGGGGTCTTGTAGTTAGATAAGCAAGGTTGCGTTGGTTTAAAAATGTCCTGCATATGCACCAACACGAGTTATCTGTAGACAGTTTTACTTCCTGTTCAGCGAGAGTCTCCCTGGTTTGTAATAATCGCCGTGCATGCCAAAGATAGTACAAACGTAGAACGACGAAATATGAAATTCTGGACAGCCAGCATCTCACGATTGAAGGACTACGGAATTGGAGACGTAGTATCTTGAAACCATCTAAATTAATGTCGGGACAAAATAACGCGCTGGCCATAAGTTTGGGTAAACGAAGCTATCAATGTTCTTCCTACTTATTTTTTGATCAAGGGACTTCCACGTCTTCGTGTGAATTGCGCTAAGAAATATTTGATGGGCTAACTTCGGTAATAGTGAGTCCGCGGGTTTTTTATTCATTGCTGAGGTTTTCAAGGCGTTTCTGATAACTAATGAAATACTTCTGATAGACCCGCCAAGTTGTTTCTTGGTAAGGTCTTTATTTAATTAAGTGGTACATTTATCATATTGCATTTCATTATGTAAAAGCGGGTGCTATGGTTAATCCCCTTATATCCGGGGTTGTGTCTATCTTGTTATGCATGAGTATAGTCTTTATTTGAGCGATTCATAGTCAAACCGCTTCCGACCGGACTATCCTAGAGTGTGTCTGAGTGTGTGCGACAATACATGTCACAATAGCGCCGACATTACAACCGCGATAGAGTGCGTGACAACCAGTTATGTTTAGGGCACAGTCTAAAGCGAAAGAGAAGGAAAAGTTTATTCTTGTCGAGAAAAAACAGAATCAGAACGGAAGATCTCACAGACAGATACAAAATTTGGGGGAAAACCTACGTGTTTCAGCTATGCCTTGCCTGCTTTGTAACCTGCGGGTGGCCAGTCATATAAAAAGCGGTGGGCAAACAGCGGGGGTTAACTGTTTTTAGGGGAGCATCGATCAGTGTGTGATTAGAAGTCTGAAGGATAGTCCTATGTGTGAACGAAATGCTGCGATGTTATGCGTGAGAGTATCCGAGCAAACTCTGTACGACGGTTGGACTTTATGCGGTGCTGAATTACTGCCTGCCTGAGGACATTAAATGACCTAACGGGTGAATAAATTGCTATAGAAGCAGTTTGTGACCACTGAAAAAGTCAGGAAGGGGCGAAAGGCAGGTGATGCCCATGCTGACAGGATGTGTAGAACAAACGTTGTACCAGCGGTGTTCATCTGTCGGAGAAGTTGCCCAGTGAACAACAATAAATAAAAAAACTCTCTCAACTGTTTTGTTCTGAAGCGAGCTAAGTCAGTGGGTATGAGGTGGTCGAAGTGGGAAACAGTATTCTGGGGAACAGATTGTCTTCATGAATGCAATTTTTGAATTTGGAGCAGTGAACGTTTGAACATTGGTCTCGGGGATAGTAGTCCGGTAACCTGTGAACACAGGATGCTCCTATTCAGTGTCAACAAAGACATTTCACTAACATCAAACAGTGTTCACCGCGTCCCTCCTCATCCGTCTGAACAGATTTTGTTTGTGAGGAAACTGAACTCGACCTATATGGCGGTTGTGGTTGATTCATCTGATACAGTCACGTCATCTTACCGACAGTGTCCGAGTGATGCAAACTCTCTTTTGCAAGCTAACTGATGGTCTCCGTTAACGCTGCTGAAAGCTGTCTTGCTTGTTTGTTTGATTTGCTGAAGGTTTTGTTTATTGTATGGCAGTCTATTGATTTGTTGAATCTAATGATTATTTAAGTTCAACCACTGGCGGGTCCCAGCATATACCTCCAATACTTCAAATTTTCACTGAACCCTTTATCCTGTTCTTTGTCCAGACTCATAAATCTGAATTAATATGTGCAGTTTTATCAAGTTCATGACCTTTTTGTTAGTGCATTGAACCTGTCACTTGGGTCACTTGTTGATTTGTCTATTGCAGGTCACTTCTATTTGACTGCCTATCTAGGTCTTAGTACCAAATTCACATATTCAGACATGTTACACATGACACTAGGACCGAACTGCTGTTGGCTGAACAATCTCTACTATATCGCCTATACGCATGTATGTAACTGACGAGCGCAATATCTCACGCACGCATCATCGATAACAATTTTGACTTTATTCACGTACATCTTGTCATATCAACATATTTTTCTCTTGCCTACAACAGTAAATTTTTCTTTCGATGATTTTGTGATAGTTGGGCTCATCTACAGAGCCAACCCTGTTTCTTATCAGTCTGCTGATTGAACTGCATTCTTACCCGGTAATAAGTTGATTTCCTGTTAGCCTTGCCCATTCTAACTTCCCGCTGTTTTCTGGTTATCTTGGTCCAATAACTCGACTGCTTCCGTAGAACCAAATGTAATCAGAGACTCTAATGTCCCGGTTGATTGCCAGAAACTTTATTGTGCTGATCGGAGTTGGTAGTCAAGGTGTCAAACGAAAAATGGATCCAGTTAATTCGGTTAGAAGCTTGTCAGTGAAACTGACCCGGAATTTGCGACGTCCGATTCTGACGTACAGAATCGGTTGACTGTACACTGGCGTGTGAACAAACGAATTCGTTCTGTGTGCTTTTGTTTTGCAGTTCGACTGGCTGCAGCCAGCTGAAGGTGGTGGATGACAAGTTGAGCTGGTTATCGGTCATGCCGTGAGGCTCCTAGAAAAAGGATGAATTGAACATGAACTACGGCAGCATTCCTGTGCTGAACTTCTGCTTGTTACTGTAAGAAAATCAGACGGATCACATATTTATCAGCGACCCGTATTTGGGGATTTCCACTGGCACGGTCGCATTCGATTTTATTGCTAACCGCAGCTCGATTCAATACATGGTGGAAAATAACCGAATACAGGAACACAATATTGACCCAGGAGGTCAGGAGCCACTCGTGCAAACGTGTTAGCCTAACATCTTCCAAAGTTAAGGAGTAGGACTTGACGACAAAAGGGTGTTTTTACCCTTCCGAAGACTTCTGACTTTCATGTTTAATAGCAAATTGAGCGTGGCATTGGGAGCAGCTGAAGATTAGCGTCCTACGTAAAAAAGCTAACTGACTTGCCAATCTATGGACATACGATGGTAGATGATTGTCTAAATCCAAGTGCATCTTGAACTATCTGAATCATAAGGGGAAAGTTTCACTGGCTTGAAGGCTTGAACTGGTATTTGCGTCAACGCTGGATTATTCAAGGGGAAACATGAATCAAAATACGAAAACTGCGCGATGATATCATTTCTTACGCGCTCATCAGCCACAAACATGCATTCTGTAAAATACACCAAACCGAATCGATCATATTTTGTTGGGACAAAAGACAGAACCAAGGTAATAAATCGTGTGATATGTATCAATCAAATCCGAGGCAGCTTCAGCACTATAGTGGGTTGCTTTTGAATAGATAAGCTCTATCTACCGTAAGCCAACACGGACACAGCAATACATTTCTTAAGCTTTCGGCTGAAGCAATACAACAGGACGTTCGATAGAATACTTCTACCGCTCCAGGCGCATTCGCTTATTCGGAACACTGCATGACAAGCTAAAACTTTTAAAAAAAACACCACAGGAGAACGGATATCCCGTTGAAGTTTATCGAGAACCATAGCAAAAAACCTACTTCACTACTGGACACACAAACGACATCAAAAAGCTAGTAACTATTAAATTATCATATAGAAGTACTGTGCTCTTCGAGCAGACTTGTCAGAAACTGAATGCGATAATTAAACTAGCGTATTACGCTGCCTCCCTACGATTACTAGCAGCCACGAAGTCTATATCACTGCCTCCCACGAAGATGGTCAAGTCGATGCTAGACAGTTCTCACTGTGTTTATCAATTAAACTGCAGCTGCTGCGCCCACTACGTAGGAAGAACTGGAAGAAACTTAATCAACCGAATGGTTGGACACATTCCTGGACCCATCAAAAGAAGGCACGGTGTGAGGTTGTAATCTGCTTAACCTTGATCTCTGGAGTAGGAAGACAAAGCCATTTATTCGAGGCTATAAGGTTAGGCTACAGGCGAATTGGTCTAAAATCTAATACTCATCAAAAGTTAGGGTATAACCGATTGACTTTAGGTTAGCTTCAGTGGTTGCAATGACTTCAGCAGAAAAGATGGGATCAAAAAATTACAAAACAGAATTGGGACTTGTTGGTTAAATTGGGTTCACGAAAATTAACATACAAGGTTGAACTTGTTTAGTGTAGCGGTGGTCACTGATGCGTAGAATATTGACTCAGCAGCACTGTTTATTGTGATGTCAAAATAACACAACAGTAGAGAAAACTAAAGGCAGGTTTGATTGCTAAATTACCGGTGAATATCAGAGCTGGAACAGAAAGTCGAAATCTGCCTAAGGGAGGAAAACCGTATGAGTGGTTCATTTTCACGTCAGCTAATAACAGATTGAGCATGAGGGAAAACACTAAAATGTTAATCGTTCGGACCCTTTGGACGACAATGAAGAACCGGATTTGAACTCAAGTGACATCATTTTCTATGTCAAGAACCTATGTATTTAGTCATATTTGTCTGTGGTAACCCAGGTGTGATAAGACAGGGAGTTGACAGGGTTGCAGGTGACTCGTGATAGAAGTAAGTATGAGTGATAAAAGTCACCGATTGGCTTAAAGACAGACGAGGAGAAAACTAAGGGAATACTTAAACATATACAACATTCAGGGTAATGAATGCGGAAAAAAAGAATAATACCAATTTGCAGGTTAACAAATTGAATTTCAGCCAACGCAAGAACATGGTTAGAAAAAATCGGTGGACTTGTGCAAAAATCGACATGAAGGCGGTTTAACGAGCCGCTTAAAAATAGTCTACGTTGGAATTGTTCGTAACAGTTTTATTCTACGTAATTCTGTGCCGGTTTCACCGTCAATCTAACTTTCTTGAAAAGTTATTCACTTGTATCCAACGCAAGATGAAAAGACATTATCCAATCTCAGCCAATTTCTATTGACATACTACAGATAACCACACCGTTTGTGTGGCGCTACATTCGTGTCCGAAAAAATGGAAACCATACAAATCCATGGGGTGGTTTTCGGGTTTTGTGTATAATCACCTTTTTGACGTTCTTCAACAGTCAGTTAAACAAAACAAGATGTGCTCAAGGGAGTAATAAATTCCCGTCTAACTTCTTCACACTGATTTTGACAAATCGATTTCAAATTAATTTCTGCCATGGCAATCTGGCTAGGATTAGAACTGAGCTGGTGCACTTGAGTTGTTGCAAACGACGGGAGTTATAATTTTGACAAGTTACACAGAAGCACAACTGTCGACATCATTCGTAAACTAATCACCTATGAACACTCTAACCGGGATCGTTAGACCATAGCAACAGCTCGAGCTAACACTGTTAGAAAACCGGTTTAATTGTCCGAGCGATTCGTAAGACTTCCGTGCCCGACTTCGGCGTTTTCGAAGTATCAACTTTCTGACTGCTTTGTACTTCAAAACTTTTGAGTAGTTGACAAATTGCGCCGGTGTAGTAGCGNATGTGCTCAAGGGAGTAATAAATTCCCGTCTAACTTCTTCACACTGATTTTGACAAATCGATTTCAAATTAATTTCTGCCATGGCAATCTGGCTAGGATTAGAACTGAGCTGGTGCACTTGAGTTGTTGCAAACGACGGGAGTTATAATTTTGACAAGTTACACAGAAGCACAACTGTCGACATCATTCGTAAACTAATCACCTATGAACACTCTAACCGGGATCGTTAGACCATAGCAACAGCTCGAGCTAACACTGTTAGAAAACCGGTTTAATTGTCCGAGCGATTCGTAAGACTTCCGTGCCCGACTTCGGCGTTTTCGAAGTATCAACTTTCTGACTGCTTTGTACTTCAAAACTTTTGAGTAGTTGACAAATTGCGCCGGTTTAGTAGCGTCACTAACACAAATACTGGTCACACTAGGTGCGACGTTGTAACTTGATAAACACGATGCTGTTGTGCATACATTTCTGCTATTCAGCTGTCGATCGACAAAGTCGATTCCATTTGACCACACATTCACATTCTGGTCGAAATGAGATTTTGAGTTTTAAAAAATCGAACATTACTCACAGTTAATTGCATTCTCAAGGACTTTTCAGTCAGTTTCTTTTGAAAAGAAGCACTACACTCGAGTTTCGTTCTCATTAGAGCTCGTCAGTAGTGCATATCCTTGCCACGGCCGAAACTAGAACTCCGGCCACGCTTTCATGAGAAAACCACATCAACCATTGCGTAAATTAACCTCGTTAGGCATGAATTAATTAACATATGCAAACGCTCAGCCATATTTACTTGCAAGTGTGGCTCAGATTGTTCGACCGCGTCAAGAGAAGGTGTAGTGATTTTTCTATTTATTCCAATCGATAACCGCATATCAGCTGGACTTCCTTCCGAAGTTGAAGTAGCTGAAACCACCAACATGACGGGTGATATTTTGATTACTGGTGAACAGTGGAATACTTCGGTTCATATATTGCGTTTTATGTACACAAACAAGGAAGAGTTTCTTGGTACGATTGTTCACTTACCTGTCCGCACTTTCTATGTAGATGGTCTTGCACCCACCTGAAAATTCACACAGGAAGTAAGTGGTGTCTTGGAAATGAATTTAGAGTTAGACTGATAACTTATAGTTGAGGTACGTAAAACGAACGCCCCACAGCTACCGAGAGACGAGTTTTCAACGGAGTAGTAAGTTAATCACCCTCGCAAAGCAAATGAAACCATCGAACTTAATGAACGATGGCTGCAACTGATTGACCGATGCTCAAGTCATAGCGGTTGGAACCCCTTACTAATTATCAGTACTCAAAACATGGCTGAGCAAATTCGGTGGTTTCCGTAATTTAATTCTAACCTAACCTAACCTAACCTAACCTCAATCGCTCCGTCTTAAGCCACTTCCGTAAAACCAGAAACTCTGAAACAAAAATTGCACGGAATAAGTGACCAATGGACAGTTTTTCTGCTTGCCTATTTTTCAATTGACTTTTGTCAGGCTTCGTTTTAGGCGGTTTATCAAGCAACAACTAATGAGGTTCATCATTCCACACGAACAACTCTTGAGTTTGACACGGTTGATCACGTTTTCCTTAATAGAATGTTACCGGGTGATGCATGAGATTCATGCACCAACGTCACCATTCGAAGGGACAAGTTGAATTAAATCAGAGTCACTTGTGAAATTCGCAAACGATTTCAGTTTTGCACTGACGTACAATTCTAAGCTTTTTGGATACAGAGTTTATTGGTGACCAACACATAGTGAACTGAGGAATAGTTTGTTTTGTCGTCCGTTATTCAGTGAAGTTTCTCAACTGATATGTGAAGTCATGAATAACCTAAACCTCACAGTTTTAACTAGTTTCCCGTAACGCTTCTGTAATCGCTTATCTGACCGATACTAGAGCTGTAACCAACTGTTTAGTTTAACGTGAATAAGCAAGAACAACCACCAGTAAAATCCCGTGTTAATGTTTATGGCTTTAAGCGAAGGGTTATTAAGTAAACCATGAGTAATTTCGATAATAGCCAACAGACAGTGGACAGTACATGATAATCTGTTCTTGGACAAATAGCACTTCTTACGGTATAACAGAAGTTTCTAATTAAGGTTTGAATGTCAGGAGTGAATTTAAAGGATTTTTGTTGCGAACAATAATACTCTTGATCACAAAGGATTCGCGTATGTCTAGACTTGTTACTTTTCACAAGAAGGTCAACATGACCATGCAACCCTGAATATCCTTGTTTAGCCATTTGGTGTGAATGTCAGTAAACGGATTAATTGCATTGGCTACTGACTCACCAAGTATGGTATACTTTAAAGTTTGTTTATTTGACTGTATAGATTTCTATGCACACGTCCTCCTTCGTAATGACCATTTTGTTCTAGATGTCTATTCTTTCGCTGATAGGATTCGGTACCATCCTGGACATGTAGCAGATATGAAAGACGGTGTTTCGGTGTACTTTGAGACATATTTTAGAAAACGCCGGTTCACAGAGGCAGCCTCTCTGATGTCAATTTCTGACTTTCCTGCACCTGTTGTACGCTTACGTTTATGATCTTAAGTTCCAGAACATCATCCTTATGCACTCCTGCCCGCTTCTGGCTGACTTTTGTGTGGGATGATTGCCATTTGGCTACTGACTCACCAAGTATGGTATACTTTAAAGTTTGTTTATTTGACTGTATAGATTTCTATGCACACGTCCTCCTTCGTAATGACCATTTTGTTCTAGATATCTATTCTTTCGCTGATAGGATTCGGTACCATCCTGGACATGTAGCAGATATGAAAGACGGTGTTTCGGTGTACTTTGAGACATATTTTAGAAAACGCCGGTTCACAGAGGCAGCCTCTCTGATGTCAATTTCTGACTTTCCTGCACCTGTTGTACGCTTACGTTTATGATCTTAAGTTCCAGAACATCATCCTTATGCACTCCTGCCCGCTTCTGGCTGACTTTTGTGTGGATGATTGCCATTTTGCTCAGCAATGACTCGTTTGAGCTCACGATTCGTCCATGATCCACCAGCTGTGGGATTTGACTGTATAGAACGGTCACGTTGAGACATTCCACTGGATACCAAAGCGATCGCGTCTCCGAGTTGGTCACCCATCACAATATGAACAAAACGCTAAACAAGGGAACGTTTATTTCGGCGGTTTCACTTTTGGTACACCAGAAAACGGAAATTTTCTTCACTGATTTGGCATATTCCGAAAGCATTCGGCAATAACGTAAATGCCCAAGATAATATGTGAAAATACCGATGTAACTGACCATTGTGATTATTCGTGGACACACTGAACGAAAGTGGAATTAATCGAACAACAGATTAGTGAGATTAAAAACCGCTGGTTTCGTCACGCCACAAAATTTTTACATGCGTGCGAAAATTGTCAGAAAAACAATACATATCGTGCATGTCACAGCTTAAATCTCAGCCGGCACTTCTGATAAATTACTACTTCACCATTGCTAGTCACACTAATAAATGGAAAGTTTTGCAAATTGTGTTCTGAAAAAAATAGAAGGATGAAATTTTTCATGAAGCAAACAGAATGGCACAAAATAGTTCCTATTCTATAGAATGGGGTTTCGTGAACAAGTTAACAAAGCCGAATACAACGCCAAAAAATGCAAGTAGATCGTTTGACAAAAGTCAATAACAAAACGATAACTAAAATTTCTGTATTAATCCAGGTCTCCAGGCAGCTCATTACTGTTTTCCAAGATTGGTAATCTTATCCTTGATAAGTAGGTTGACAGGTGCATCACTTTGAAAGACAGCCAAATGTGATGAGGCCAGAATGAAATTGAAAAGTGAAGTAACAAATCCTGAAGCTTCATTCCAGCTTCATTCCAGTGCGTATCTTCTCTAAACGGCGGCGACTAACCTGCCGTAGGTAAATCCAGCGTCCAAATACGTGCAAACCGCGGACCTCGATGTCGTTTTAAGATATATTAAAACATCCGAACAAAAATACTAACTATTTCAAACTACTTATCAGTAATAGAATGTAAATGCTCATCGGTGGCGTTGGTGGGTTCCTGCGTAGCATATAAGCCGGCCGCTTTTACTCCGATTGTCCGTCGCACTTACGGACTAATTCTGGGGCAACGTGGAGACACCGGGGGACAGCGTTCTTCCGAAGGAGGGGTTCCAACAACAATCCTGTAAAAGGAAACAATACACAAACATGAGCCAAAGGCCCAGTAAGCCATGCACACGACTTACACAAAAGAACTAAAACGGCGTCAACAACACAGCAGCAC
>LOND01006128.1:0-14180 GCA_014220965.1 Paragonimus kellicotti
GTGCACTTTACCTATTTGGCACTCGTTACATTGTTATGACCAGAGACGAATGATTGTGTTCGTAGAAGGCTAAACAAAACATTACGCAATCAACTACAGTGTGCCGCGTTTTCCGGGGTGAGATAAGCGGTGGAAATGATTAGACACTACGTCGATAAGAAAGCATGACAACAGGTCGAGGTGTATTCGTTAAAATACCGCACAGAATGCCCCCAGCTTGCGTCGACAGAGAGATCGCAGACAACTTCAAAGCCATACAATGATCGGAATCAGAAACAGTCGAGATACACCTAACTTTATATGGCAGAGGGGTGATGGGAGTTTGATCGATGCGATGGCACCCGAGGGCACATTTACCGATGTTGAGTTTAAGATCATAGTGCGCGAAACAGTCAAAAACGGCATGATGATGGGATGAATGCTCCGCGTTCGAAAGGCTGGCGATCAAGACATCGTTGATTTAGTCGTATGCAAAAAGGCATATCCACAATGCCTGGTCCATGAATCGTTGAAATGTCTCAGCGTCATTACGAAGCCCAAATGGCATTCATGTGAACATAAAAGTCCGCAAGGCGTTGTAACGACTGTCTTTGGAATGTTCTCTTTGACAACCGGGATGTGATAGTGGCCGTGCTTTAGGTCCAATTGGAAGAAAATATGAGCGCCAGCACGTCTGAAATAAAAATCGTGGATATGCGGTATAAGCTACCTGTCCTGGATTGGAAGGCTGTTGATTGCGCCGTAATCACCGCAAAGTTCCCAATCGCCCAAATACTTTCTGTGTACCGTGTGCCGTAGGGTCGACAAATGGCTATTCGATGGTCGCATTATGCCTAGCTGAATCATGTGTTCGGATTGAGCCCTTGGCTATTTCACGTTCGTCTGGATGTGAACGGCGTGAACGAGCGAAAATCGGAGGACCGCGTGTTGTAATATGGTGTTCCACGTTGTGCTAACCGTCTCGGTATGTGAGCTCGATACGATCGTCCACTGGACGCCGTTGCCTGTGCATGCGGTAGTGTTGTCAATTAGACTTGAGCCCCATTGATATCAAGAGAAAGTTCAAAATGTGCCAGGAAGTCGGCACCCATGAGTGGCTTCTGAAAGTTCGCAAGCAAAATGTCCAAAGCCTAACTCGGCTCTGGTATCTATAAGGAACCGCAAGCCGGTCGATCGATCCCTGATGAAAAATAGGCGACTAGTACCTGCTGGGCCAGCGACAGTCGTCGCCGTTACTGGCTGGCCTGCCGGTTTGACGGTGACGCGTGGCGAGTTCGGAATGTGCACGGCTGGGTGCACTTCTTCGCTTTGTGCCGAAAGTTTTGGTGGTACAAACACCGACATGAGGGACCGTGAGAGCTATAACGTGCATGGCTTCCAACTGGGTCCATTCAGCTTGTTGATCTGCGGAGTCATACTATCCATACGGTTTCACACCTCTATCAAAAATTCTAGAATATCATCATTTGTTAGGACCGGGAGTGGCGGGGTGGGATAGGACTCTTAAGGTGTGTTTGCATCAGATTGAGGCCATTCTCAGCACCAGGCAAATGACGACAGAGAAAGGAAGGATTTTCATAATTGGTGTAATCCCCTTCTTTTGCTGTCACAACGGAAGCGGGTGTAATTACCCATTTCGTGGGATACGGCTTGAGGATCGTTCAAAAGGGGTAACGGTCATTTTGTGCGGATCCTCGTTTTACGTATTTTGAGAAAGTCTAAAGTCGGAAGTTCAGGCAAAGTACATACAGTACATCCCTCATGAGTAAGCGGCGTTAATGAGGAAATTGAAATACATCGAATAAGTGCCAAAAGTACTGGTTTGGTGATAAAACTTTTCCACCATTTTCGCGAAAATAACCCGTTATTGGCGTTAGCTCACTTTTTCAAGTCTTATAAATGCGCTCATTGCAATTTTCGAGATGAAATACGTCATTCTATAGCCTGAGAGTGCTTCATTTTATGGCAGTCTGAAGATATGGTCGAAATGGAAATGTACGACCATACAATGTTGGCATTGCATTTCAACAAGAACACTAACACATTTGACAGTGAAACATGTATGACAACGTTTCCAGCTTCTTTATCTATACGATGTCTGCACCATTCCTCCTTGTGTGCAAGATTCCTGGTCAACCAAACGTTGCCCCTAGAAATGTCCGGAAATGACGCCATTGTTTTCATCTTCGGTATATATGGAGCGGCGTAAAAAAAGGGTAACCTGAACCACTCCATCACTGAGACTGTCCGGTAGTGAATTCTGATCACTCTTCTGCAATGTTTCCAACTAGATCGAGTTCGTGTGGCGTTCATACTAAACAGTTGTAGTGGACAAGTGGGTATGCGCTAGACCCTCGTCCACTAACAATTTAAAACGCCTTTCCTGAAGAGCAATCGAAACGTAATCCCAACAGGCATCGAACTAGAGAACGCAGTGGGGTTTAGAAACAAACCGTATATTTCCAGCAATGTTTGGAAATATGATAAGTAGTTAGCTCTAGCCTAGTCTGGGACCAACGGCAGCAACCAAGAGAAGAAAGAAAAGAAGCGCGAGGTGGGCTACCGCCCACTCGGCGGCACTCAAAAGCGCGCCAAGCGAAAAGTGCGTGGAACCTTCGAGTGCGTTAAACCACGCTCGAAGAGGCCCCGGTTGAGCGACTTCGAAGAATGGAATAGTAGATAAGTCGCTAAAGAGAGTACCAGCGTCTGTTGCGTGCAATTAGTTGCACGACTGAAGAAAGTGGCACTGAGTTCATATCAGGCCTCCTATAGCAGGCGTACACAGAATCATGCGTACAGAACAAACAAGCGGGAAAACATGGTTGCAGCCGGGATCCTTAGAGAAGCCACACGATCGCTGGTCACTACACAAGCCTCCCCCCAGAAGGGTGGCGGTAGGCAACCTTCGATCATGCAACCGGAGGTATCGACGTGTGGCCATCCCCTTGTGGTTTGGATCATGCCATGAGTATATACACAAAAGACCTAAGACCACAAGGTTCCCCTCCTTACGCTACTGCGCCAGTCTAGGGTGGAACTAACCCAACGTGTGAATAGTGTGAACTGCCGAGCTCAGTGTACAGACTGGTGAATGTGGCAGTGCAGCTGAGGAAGTTGCACGTTTCCATGCTTACGCACTGATAAATGCTACATCCGTTTGTCCTAACTGCCGAGCTGAGCAAACCAGAACTTCATGCTTAAACACATAATTCCTCCATCCGGTTGTCCCACTTTACGCGTTAAGTCGAGCAGAACCCCACGCTTAAACACTCATAAGTGCTCTATCCATTTGTTCTATCTTAATAGTTATGCCAAACAGTGTTAAATGCTGGAACGCATGTGAACGTCTGAAGTCAATGAGAACGTACACATGGCGATATGGTCGTGGGAACTTATGTATTTGAACTCTGTGAAAAGTGGTATACACTATCTCCATCTTTATTTAACACATGATGCAGCGTGAGTTTTCTCGCGTTCGACGTGTCCTTCCGGATGACTGATGCCCTGCATCACATACAGTCGTAATCATCTTGTCCACCATATCCAATATTTGCAAGAAAACTGTGTACGCATATGTGAATGAACTCACTTTCTTCAATTATCTCAACATTACAATTGCTCCAGGCTTCGCTGAGTCGCGCTTTCTACGGTTGGTGTGTAACCAGTACACTGTCAGCGGGCCCGTCTAAGTCGACATCCGCTGTGGGTGGTGTGCGGGACTTGGTTTTCATAATCATTAGGGAAGTGCCAACAATCAACTTCACCGAAAGATACTCTGGCTCGGGCTGCCGCTCACCACAACAGTGACGTGGAATATCCTAGAAGAAAACGTTACTAAGAAGGTTGAAAATTAATAGGAGTCTAAGCAAAAGAGCTCGAAATGGTATGGATGCAGGTACACCATATCGAATAGCGTCTCTAACCAACGGTTTGAGTGATTATGAGGACCCCATCCAGGCAGGCGACACCTACCAACTTTACTATAGGGCACGTGGAACAGCCAGGGTCTTCACACTTCGTGGCCACGTTGTCGCCTGACCACCCATGTGGTCTTCACCCAACTGTTGGTGGTCTCAGTATATAATGCCCGGTACGGTGAACGAGCATGTGGAACTGTCCACAATCTCAAGCGGATTACCTGCAATAAGGAAAGTAGCAGCGTAAATGTTCTAGCCTTGAAGCAAAACTTTGCACTTCGAAGGGTGCGAAGCGCATTCCATACAAACCAGTTCAGTCACTCACCTTGTTCAGCATGGTCTGCATGTCTTCGGCAGAGGGGCTAAGTAAGACAATGTCGTCCACATACTGCAGATCTAGGAGCAATTCTGCTTCCGACAGAGGGCTGTCTGGAACGCAATAACTGACCATTCGGTCCCGTCGTCCACATGGTCTGGTTGAGGCCAACTGAACTGATCTTCGAAATGTTCAGCCCACCTGTCAAGTCGACGCGATTGATTGGTGATAAGTGAACCATCTTTCTCACATATGGTCTCACTTACACCGACTCGACGACCAGTTTGCACTGGCTGAAGTGGAGGGAACTGACAAAATTAACAATTCGAAACGGGCACCTACCAGGTGACTGAGGTTGAAGCTGCTTGCCACAGAATGGACACTCGACAAGCACTTTGTCCCATCACATGAAATCGTGACCTGCAACTGATTTGCTGAAACTAACAACAGTTAACCCACTAGACACACCCCTGCATACACTCCTACGCCTTTTATACTTCGTACAACGATAAATCTGCACGGTTTTCAGGGAACCATGCAACCTTACCTTACCGTACTTCAGAACCGTTTTCGACCTACGGCTCGACCCACGAACGTAAATACACCCACCTCCTCCATGTACCTCTGAAGGCACTCCTGGAACTGTGAGAAGGTGCGAAATTCACGGTTCTCAAACATCGCCTTGAAAGTCGCAATATAATCCATTTCTTGCAAATAAAAATTAGAGAAAATATTTTATTAATGAGAAATCGATGTAAAAATTACTTGAACATCCTTGTGTTAACATTCTCACACGAAACCAACCACGGTGAACAGCAGCCATACCGAATTTCGAAACCGATATTCCCTGAAGGTCGCTAGAAATTAAGGGTCTGTCAAAAGAAACACTCATGAGTTCGTGACGCAGATTCCAGGTGATTTTAATTTCCGCACCAGATACCAAGCTTATTCAGCGGATTTTTCAAGAAAATACTTTTTTAACTACGACAACTGCAAAAATCAAGATCTACGACTGGCATTGAACGCTAGAAAAAGACATCGCCAGAGAGCAGGTTTGGTAGACGACCGATAGATAATTCCACACGCGGCGTGGGATGATGAACGTTGAGCGTCGATAGATCAGCCGATACGCGGAGCTAAAATATTTCACCGTGCAATTACTTTACCAGCTCAAAATCCGCACAAATGAGGAAGACAGAGACAGCACGCGGTAACTGCCGTTTATTGTCGCTGACGATCCAATTGAAAAAACTAATGATGGTGTTTTCGAACGTGTGTACCGATGAAGTTAACGAAACGATGCATATAAAAAGCTTACAAAAATGAGTTACAAAATTTAACTATGAGATTTGGACACAGTAGATTATCAATCACTGAAACTACTTTCCATCAGAGGTTGGCAGTTGCTCTTTCAGTGATCATAACAATGTTTTATTGAACTCCCAGTTGCTTAGAGCACAGCTAGGTTATTATTTTCCTCCATTTCTTTTTTACTATGCGTAACTCCTATTAGCACTGATACATCTCGATTCATTGACTTGCTTTCAGGTCGGTAGAAAACTGCTGAATATCGGAATTGACAAACTAGCTCGATCCGCGTGATTCAGACTCCCATCTCTGGAGGAGTGTATAAATAGCTACCTTAATTTCGACTATTTGTTTTAGTGTGTTGCCGACATAACAACAGCGAGTTACCAAAGTCTCTAAGTTTTAAACCGTCGTTAAATTTGAACGACAAAATCAACAAGTTTCTGCCGATGTATCAACAATTCAGATGTCAGCTGCTCCCGACGGCTTTGGATAGTTGCACAAATAAATGCTCCAAATTCTATGTCGTCGGTATAATTAGCTAAACTTCAGGTCAATCGTACAATTGATCTGAGCGATATTCCCAACACTCAAACGCCAGAACACTAGACCATGCTTGGCGAAAGCTTGAATCGCTTGGAATTAATCACGGTTAACCGGGTGTGCACGATGTTCACGTGGGATCAACTTGACAGGACCCATCGCAAAATCAACACGACCACCTCACACTGAGCAATAAAAACCGACTGTACACCAGTACCTCGGGCCTTCGCCTTCAATCGCTGAATCGGAGAAATACTGACTTCCATAAGGTTTGTGTAAATTAGCCCTCTTAGGACGACGTCTTGGAAGCTTTGGTAGGATGCTTATTTTGATCGTTAATCCACAAATGAAGGCAGCAGAGCGACCAACTGACACATTTCAGGGAAATATTCCTTTCAGATAATCGTTGCTGCGGGTTTCAACCCTGATTCTTTGTGCACGTCTACTGAGATCCGTGCGACTGAACGGACGTCGTAGCCAGCTTTGACTCAAAGAGTTCAAACATTAAATGCATCCGGCGATAAATGCCACGCTGAATGTCACATACCTCCGTAGGGTGAAACAGTAGACAAAAGGGGTTAGCATACTGTTAGATCTATCTTGACGGTGATGCGCAACCCCAGGAAAATCAACGACATAATCTCTTGTTATGACTGATTTGACAGGGTGTTTGGGGTAACTTTAATCCGGCGTTGGAAACGTTCTATTACTCCGTTGAATTCTGGACGATAGGCGGTAACGTGTATGTGCCTGTATTCATGGATGTTTGGAAAGCCTGTAAAAGACCCCTCGAAAAGACAGACACGATCTGTGATCATCACTGCGGGACGGCCAAATTAGTCCATTCAACGTTCCAAAAAGGCATGAACGACTGTTGCAAAGGCGCAATCAAGAAGTGGAATTGCTTCCGCCGACTTCATAAAACGGTCGAAACAAGTCGGGAGGAAGGTAAAATTTTTGGAAGGTGGCAACAGTCCTAAGAGGTTGATGTGAATCTGGCGCATGAAAAACATTGACGGATCTCTTGGTGTATTGATGTTTCAAACAGTAGCAAGCCTAATTACGGACGCAGTAGTTCATTCTAGGCCATAGGAAAGGCTCAGCAATAAGATTCAGTGAGACACGTATGCCAAGCTGCGATGATATCTGGTGAGTTGAACACTGCGCGACGAAACAGTAATGATGCTACTGGCTTAGGTATACTTGCAAACAACGCACAGGGTGGTTCCATCTGAGGAAGTTCAAGGAACGGGTTGTATTTCGAGAGAACTGCGTCGATAGAAGTGCTGGATCGCCTATCTGCGTGGCAGCAATGGCCGTCAAGTTAAGAGGAGTAGATGAAAAATCGCCTACCCAGTGTATTTGTGAGAGCACATCTGCAACAGGATTGAGGACACCTGAGATATGTCGTATATCTGTCATGAACTAGAAGCTATAGTTCAAGTGCTTGATTTCTTTAGGGGAACACCTGCGGGATAAATAGTTCAAAGAATACACCAGTGGTTTGTGATCAGTGTAGTCCGTAAGTTATCGGTCTTCAACAGCATACCAGAAACCTTTGTGTTGTGACATAAACAATGAGCACTTCTCAGTCGATAGGTTCCTTGGCGGAATTCTGCATTTGTATAAAAATGCTGGAGGTTGCCAGTGATTATCAATAAACTGCTGTAACAGGGCGCCGACGGCTGTGTCGGAAGCGTTGGTTACTACAAACAATTGTGCGTTAGGAGAACGTTGTATGGGCAAGGTTATTTTGGAGGGAGCTTCCTTAAGATTGTCATAGGCAGTACGTGTAGCATCTAGGAAGAAAAGCTTGCGTCCACATTTAAACAGGAGACATTGCAACCGTTTTCCTTTTCAAGTGTGCAGTCCCAAGTCTCGTGACTCCCTGTCTCAGAAGACGGACTCCTCAAAAGCCCTGCTTCCTACCTTTGTTTATTGATAACTCAAGGTATAGTCTCGAATCTCACAGTCCTTGGTAGAATACAGGGAACGTCAAATGCGTACTTCGTAACTGCTGTAAACTTCTAAAGAATGTAATTTTAGAAGGTGATTCCTTAAAAAGACGCATTCTTTAAAATAAATAACAGACACCTTAATAAAATGATTTCCGAAAAATCCGTTTTGCAGAAACGGGGTTGCCTCGACATAACCTGATATACTGAATTTCAACAATGTGCATATGTCGTAATAAGCCTCTTTGGACGGTACACGCTCACTTTATACCGAAATTTTTTACCTGCCTCATATGCCCTCATAGCAACACACTACAACCATGGGAATGTATCCGACACCTTCGCGTACTCACTACGGAAAGCAAGCATCTTAACTATATCCGTAGTAAAACTCTCCTTGGCCATATCAATCAAATGATAATAGTATTTGAATTCCCCCGTTTACTGGATCTCGCTACTTGCCAAAAAGCAGCTGGTCTACAGTTTCGGTGAAGTCGAAATTAATAGCATGGTAAACCATCCAACAGCACTCCAACAGCATTGCAAGCTATTTCAGCCGCATCCGACTATCAGTGATGAAAAACTATGTTGTAAGAGGCTGGGTCCCATTATGATTCACAAGCGGTAGTCAGGAGCTCTAGCACCAGCTCACTGCTCCATACCGGAAAAACCTGCTTTATTCTTGGGCCGTCACGGGCCATCCAAAACAGTTGTGGGAACCATGGGAAGTCATTCTTCCAATTTATAAACAAAATGAGACTTGGCAAACCGCGATCTCAAACGTGCAAAAAAGCTGTACTTTCCCCGGTTTCATTGTGACTTCACCAATGGAGTTCAGCTTGGAAGACATGAAATAACGTTCCCCGTAAATAAGTGTCTTTGGCCCAACTTAATTTCAAGTTGGCCGATACATTCCGCTTTGTTGGCATTTCCGCACAGCATCTCAGAGTGACGCTAAGCTCACGGGAAATTCTTGTGACCTCTCACATTTCTTGGGCCCCCCCAGGATTTTCGGTATATGAATTTTTTTTTGCCGGACTCACTGTGCATCACGCCACTGGAGAGAGTCAGAACTGATGAAACTGTTCGCCTCAGTTTGTTGACCTCACATAGTCTAATAAGCATCCCGCAAAAGCTTCACAAACAGTGGCCTTTGGTCATGGGAATGTTAAATAAAAAAATATCTTACATTCTCATGGTTTTGAATATGAGTAATGATTGTTATCAAATGGGTCCTGCATACCAAAACCTCTTCTTCCTAAAGACGAACCAATATTTGCGAGGTGTAGGCGCTTTGATGGCTGTATGGTTTGAATATAGACTTCGTTAGGTTTACTTCCCCTTCCCTCCTCTTTTTCTTCTTTCTTCCTATGTAGATTTTTTCTTCTTCTAAGTGGTTGTGTGGTAGTTAGGCATCAGTGTGAACCTCTGGTGTATTGCTGTTTATTATGATGATGATTTGAAAAATTACAAGGCCCATTAAGAATATCTCCATTTGGTTACGCAATAATCAAAGCAGTAGTGTTTCCTCAACAACGACAATTGAACCTTAAGAATAGTTGGGTATTTCGCTATCGACTAATTTGTCCCCTTGCTGTCATCACGGAAAAGCAGTAAAGGGATTCTGAGTACTGACGGTCAGACGAAAAGAACCACTTCACGTCGATGAAAACAACTTTATAAAAGAACCTTAATGGGTTGTGAATATCCTGCCTGTTTAGCAGCGGATCGTAAACGATACCGTAGTTTCTGTTCTCGGCATGCTGTTGTTTTAAAACTGCGTACATGAGAAGAGTTGCTGCATAGTTTTTAATAAATACCTCTTAGAAAAGCTGACACACTTGAAATTGGAGAGAAACTCGTGCAGACCATCTATATTTGGCTACCCAACTTTGCACTAATGTTACGATGAAAAACGCAATTGGAAATTTTAGCGTGGACAAGCGCCGCCTGTCCGGATTTGGTTTACATGATCACCCAAATTGCCCGTTGGAAAAATTACTGAAGACAGCAGTATGCCGGAGTCAGTGGTATACATGTATTCATACATTTTCTAGTTCTTCCGCTTGGACTACTTTTATCGATTGTTAGTCGTTTTTAGTACTTTTTCCCTAAGTAATTCCAAGCCACTTTCGAGGTGAACAGCAGCCCGGACCACAGTACTCTCTTGTCAGGACCAACGCCGTGGTGACTGAAGAATTTCAACCGAATTGTTGTCCAGTCTTAGACGAGTTGTGCGAACATTCCTCTCTGACGAATATGTAAGACACAAAAGTAGGGTTCGCAATATGGCTTTGGTTGCACACGGTTACAATGATTCCAGTGAACCAATTGAACTGCTAGCTATACCCCAACTCCAGAGAAGAGCAACAAATGCTCTGCCTAGGTTAATCACTTTTACTACCCTATTCCCGATCAACGAAATTTCCACACACCCCTTGTTAGGGGTTTACTTTCCAAATGCGTCAGTCTTGATGGACAAACCCACCAGAATCTTCTGTCACAATGATACTCAGGCTGCGACAAGTGATTCTTAAGTGGCTGATTTTCCTGACAGGAAACGCAGTTTTTCCCTTGGAGTGCAGAAGGATGGCACTTGCTGTGATACTTTTCGCGCCCGATATCATCAGAAGTGCAAATAAACCGGCGGCCTGCGCTAACGAACTGCACCAGAAGTACGAAAACAGTCTAACATGTGGAGCAGGCCAGTTAGTTGGTCATGGGCAATAGGCAAAATGTAGGGAATCAAGGAATCGTAAGACAGATAAAGGAGAAAGACCGCTGAGGGAAACTGGCCGTGTGATATTAGGGTGTAAAATCTTAGCAAATTATGAGTGCTTGTCAACATGAAATAATTAGCAGAGTTCTAAGGACGGGAGGTAGTAAAAGAATACAATCTCGAATACTGTGAGGAACAGACCCATGTAGGTTGTATTTGTGAATCCCTGGGCGTCAAGATGGATTCTTGTTAGTAGTCGAGACCAAAAGCGGAAATTAGCTTCCTTCAAAATGGCTCATTTACACAATGGAAAGATGTAACGTTTTCAAGGAATAGATCAATCAAGATGTTGCCGTCCCGAATCATTTATTAGGGAAGTCTCCGTGAAAAAGTTGGAATAACGCATTGTACAGAATCTTGCCAATGAAGTCACTAGTGGGATAATTTTACTCTCACACCGTGATATGCTCAAGGGTAGTAACGCAGACACAGCAGAGGTAGGCATACACATGGAGTACATCTAAGCTGGTCTTGCCTGCTCCAGAACTACACACGAACCGAACCACCACTGGTCGCCAATCTCCAATGGACTGCGAACTCTGTGCTTCTTCGTGGTACCTTGTGGGTCAGGTTACCTTCGAACCAGAACCTCCGAGGGTGGCCCCTCAAGCCAAACCCTACTTCGACCTGGGCAACCGTGAACTATTCTGTTCTCACAATTATAAAGCTAAACGTGTAGTAGTTGGGAATCTTCTATTTCTATCACAACTCTCTGGCTGAGGTGTCGGTGGTCAGCTTTGTTCCCATCTCAAACTTCACCGCACCAGACCAATTTGTCTCGTTTACCGCACCTTTTTTAGATAACTGCGCACGTCGTGAACCCTCAATCACGCTTTCAGACACGCACCAGAAAGTAACCTCATTTGCAGCGCGCGACGGAAGCCATAGTCAGGATGGATATGCTATACGTCATGGTTCTTTAACCTGAGGAGTACAGCCTCCTACTGGCCCCCAGGAGCACAATTTAAGCTTGCCACCCTTATTGTTCGAACTATGCGAATAAATATGCAGATAGCTCTCGCACGTATTTGGGAGAACTTCACCATCCAGATGTGTTATCTCGCTGAAACACGGTCTCAGGATTCTAGCTCAGTGCTGCATCTCCAATCTCTATCAGCCGTTTCACCATGCGAGTACAATGTGTGCCTTTCTGGAGACTCTATGGCTCAAGCCGCTGGCAGAGCCGGTGTTGGAATTGCCCTGGGCGCATACGCACAGTAAGCACTGTTTGACTGGGTACCCGTCAACAGTCGACTTTGCGTTGTGAAATTCGAAGGTACGGTTGGAGCATCGAAAGACAGCCATCACAAACGCTGACTATTCGTCGTTGCGACATACGCCCCCACAAACTGGGGTCCAGAATCAGTCATCATCATCATCATTATCATAGACAGCAATACATCAGTGGTTCTCACTGATGCTTAACTGCCACACAACCATGAAGAAAAAAGCAAACCCTGTAAGAAGAGAGAAGAAAAAAGGGGAAGGACCTAACCATTAAAATACGACTACGTCTGCATTCATGCATTCAACATCAAGGTGCCTACACCTTGCAAACAAACAACCGAGCTGTAAGTGAAAGTAAGGCGTCATCAGCAAGACAGCTTCCTTACGGCTTTCACTGCCCCGCATCATTAAGTGCACTCACTTCACAGACAACTCGGCCAAACAACGACAACATTCACGCCACTGAGCTCGATTAGCCGCCATCTCACCTAATGTCTCAAGCCACCGACTCTGTGAGTCGCGAGGGCCCCAGCCCGGGAGACGAACCCGACCTACAGTGGCCAACCCCTTCGTGAACGATTTCATTTCTCTACGCCAGGTCATCATCTGTCCACCTCGCACCTTGCGCCAGTCGGCCGCAGCGTCGGCAAACAGTGCTCGGTGTGGCAAACGACTAGCTGGCATCCTTAGTACAGGACAAGTCAGGCGAAAGATACTGTGTTGCTACGGCACCCAAACCCCAAAATTCTGGCCATCAGTGAAGCTGTACTGATCAACAAAGAAAGCCAGTGTTGTGTGCGCAAAAATTGATGGTTCACACCGTCCACCTCCCCTGGTAACGGCCTTTTGACCCAAAATTCACTCTGTTCAACTATTGTTGCCACGCGCCTTTGTTATATATTCTGTTTGTATTTAGTATGCGGCTGACGAGATAAATCGAAATGTTAACATCCCGCAATGTTTGTCTTCTTGCTGTTTTGACGAATTGGATCAAGGGAACTCAATGCTTTAAACTTCTAGTGGTGTTCGTCAAGGATGTCCGATTACCCTCTTCTTGTTCAATTTTGTCATGGACGACATTCTGGAGGGTACGCTCAAGGAGTTCTGTGGAGCCTTGGTGTTGAGCTTTTTCCTGGCGCTCGGTTGACCGATCTGGAGTACGCGGACGACATTGTCTTACTTAGCCCCTCTGCCGAAGACATGCAGACCATGCTGAACAAGGTGAATGACCGGGCTGGTTTGTATGGAATGCGCTTCGCACCTTCAAAGTGCAAAGTGTTACTTCAAGACTGGGGCATTTCCATTCCTACTTTCTTATTGCAGGTAATCCGCTCGAGACTGTGGACAGTTTCACCTACTTGGGTAGCATTATCTCGTCAGCTTTTAATATTGCTGATGATAAGAAAAAAATTATTCAAAAATCAAAGGAGAAAATAGCAAAGGCACGAGTGTCTTATGCCACAGCGTCATCTGTGGCGTCGAAAGACGTTCGATTGTCGCTGAAAGGAAGAGTATATAATGCTTGTGTGCGTTCTGTTTTGCTCTATGGTTCGGAGACGTGGCCTGTTCGCAAGGAAGATATCAACAAGCTTGCTGTATTTGACCATCGTTGTCTCCGCCAAATTGCCCACATTAAGTGGACTGATCGCGTGGGCAACACGGCCGTTCGCCGGCGCGTATTTTGGAACGCTGGGGATACGTGATCAATTGGTCAACTACTGGCGTTGCACAGCCTACGATGATTAGGTCACGTACTCCGCATGCCAGCTGAGCGTTTACCGTACCGGGCATTATATACTGAGACCACCAACAGTTGGGTGAAACCACGGGGTGGTCAAGTGACAACGTGGTCAAGAAATATGAAGGTCCTGACTGTTCCACTGCCTGGATGGAGTCCTAGTGGTCACTCCCACCGCTGGTTAGAGACGCTATCCGAGATGGGAGCGTGTCGCAGTCAATGGCGTACCTGCATCCATACCATTTCTAGTTCTTTTGCTTAGACTTCTATTAATGTTCAACCTTCTTAGTAACGTTTTTTTTCCAGGATATTCCACGTCACTGTTGTGGTGAGCGGCAGCCCGAGCCAGAGTACCTTTTGGTCAGGCTCATGGCTGATATGATGATGATGACGCGTG
>LOND01006128.1:14280-28899 GCA_014220965.1 Paragonimus kellicotti
TCTGTTATGGACTGTTGTGCCTTTTAAAGCAACCACCTGGACTCGGACCATGCTGTTGTGTGTGCCCGTTTTGTTCTGTCATTTACCCAGAGGACACACGCTCGTAAATGTAAAGTACCAAACTGGCATTCGAACGTTTATCAGAAAGCATTGGGGAACAAGTTGCACAGTTCGAGTCAGGTGCGGGATCCTAACGAACACTGGGAAAAAATCACCGCAGCTATGAAATCATGCTGTGAAGAGGTATGTTCCGAAGGAGCTGTTCAGTTGCGACAGAACTGGATTTCCATCGCGTCGATAAACCTCATGAACAAGCGTCGCTCGATCCCACCTGGTTCTGAATATGATGACGACCGTCGAGTGGTTGGAGACGCTATCCGAGATGGCGGCGTGTCGCAGTCAATGGCGTACCTGCATCCATACCATTTCTAGTTCTTTTGCTTAGACTTCTATTAATTTTCAACCTTCTTAGTAACGTTTTCTTCTAGGATATTCCACGTCACTGTTGAGGTGAGCGGCAGCCCGAGCCACAGTACCTTTTGGTCAGGCTCATGGCTGATATGATGATGATGACGTGGCCTAGTCATCTAATTCTGTGCTAATACAAAGACTGAACAAGAGACGCGAACAGATGAATGTATCACCAGCTCACTAACCTTCTGCACGTCGCACGGGCATTGTAATACTATCTGGAGACTTGAAAGCTCAAGTAAATGGGCTAAGCGCTGGCGAGCGGGATATGATTGCCCACACTTTTACGGTACTCATCGAATAAACGACAGTGAACATTTGTTGCAGATCAGAGCGGATAAAAGTTAGCTTTTGGCGGGTACTATTTTTCGACGTTCTAAGCGTCAGTGCGCCACCTGGTGACCTCCATCGCCGAGTCAATCGTGGACACAGATTGACCACATGGCCGTCAGCTATCAGGTGGCGTGGATG
This sequence comes from Paragonimus kellicotti, assembly GCA_014220965.1. NCBI lineage: Eukaryota > Metazoa > Platyhelminthes > Trematoda > Plagiorchiida > Troglotrematidae > Paragonimus > Paragonimus kellicotti. Next base: position 15,223 of record LOND01006128.1, read on the forward strand.
CGTATGCGTGGATTCCGATCACGCACTGTTATTTGGTGGGAAGCCATTTGGCTGTCAACTACAGATTGACGTACCTAAACTTTGGGAGACAGTCGCTTTACGCTTATCAATGTGCGCTTGCCTCTACTCTAGGTCACCGCCCATCACACGACACTAAAGCACATCGGGCACATATACGGCATGCAATGCATCAGTGTCGTGTTGTACTACTATTAGTTCAGTTGTCAACTGCTGGGTCACTGTACGATCACTGGAACCTCTCGACGCTCGCCGGAATACTTCCATTTACCTGTGAGTATAACTCGGCCCCCAAGGCTACTTGCATGGAACTCCGGAACCAAATATGGAGGATTGTGAGACTCGGTGGACAACGCGCTATCGAGATGAAACGAACTACTGTCATCGGGACCTCTCGATAGTCTTTCCATCTCATCCGAACAACTAGTAGCAGGAAGCCATGCGTGAGCAGGGTAATCTGTGAAGCTAATGATGAGCCTGTTCACAAACCTCAACGTTTATGACGTTGGATTAGGCACCCTTAACAACAGTTTAATTGGCCACCCGCATCACTGACTGCCTTCAGGTTCCGCCTGTGCTCATTGGTCTGTTAATGTTTCTCAGCTCTCGGAAACAGAAAGTCTCGCTTGAGATCAAGTTCCTGAAACGTCACAAGGCACCCGGCCAAACGAACTACCTGCGGCCCACATTTTTAGACAGAGGTCCAGCTTTGGTTGAAGAGGTGACGGTACTGCTTCGGAAACTCTAAGTTAGTGAAATCATTCCAAATGACTTGAGGTGTGGTTAACATCGTCCCCATTTTGGAAAGGGCTCACGCACTTCGTGTGCAAATCACCGAGGGATTAGCCTGATTCTATTGCGTCAAAGTTGCTCGCAGCCATTGTACTTCGCAGACTAAGCGAAACGCGCGAATAACATTCGCGAGAAGCAGGCCGGGTTTCGCACTGGCTACATAGTCACAACTCGCCACATGCTTGAATTTCATTATTTATATAGAAGGTAAACAGTTGTCTTCTTGGACATCAGAGGGGCTTTCGATTCGGTTGACAAAACTGCACTCTGGGACTGTCTGTCGAGAAAGGGTGTGCCCTGAGAAGTATGTGGACATCCTGACGGAATTTTAATGTCAGACTTAGGATCGGGTTAGGGCTTATGACAGTATCAAGTGGGGTGCGACAAAGTTGTGCAACCTCCCCCTTCCAATTAAACTTTGTAAAAGGCGAGATCCTTGAGTGTGCCTGACGGGCTGTGGATATGGTGTGAAACTTCTCCCAGATACTCGACGTCGAGTCGGTGAATATGCAGACATCACCATAGTCTACGAGAGTTCACAGGGAGCCCAGAATATCTTGAACGGTTTAGAGGCTTCAGTTCGTCAGTCTGCTACGACCTTCTCACTAACTAAGTGCAGGGTGCTGTCACAAGATTGGCAGGACTTTGTACATGCTCCCATCCTTGGTGGTGAGCTGTTAAAGGTAGTAGTGACGTTTGTGTATCTTGAGAGTTGTATCTGCATCGGCGAAATGTATGATAAAATCAAAAATCATATAGCTAAAGCTTCAGTGGCAGTTACCAACTTACAGCATATCTCACTTCTTCTACGGAAGGCAAAGTGTATACTACCACTGAGAGAGTGACCTCATTGTACGGCCCAAAACCCAGTCTATCTGTGCGCAAGGTTTTACAGTGTTCGTCTTCTGTAGTCGATGTATCGTAAGCATTAGTGGTGTGCTGGACACCGCGTCAGCAAGGACGAACTTAGCCGTTGTTTATTCGGAATGGACAGACCTTGTCGATCATTGAACACTGTGATATTGTCTCACAGCTTTTAGTAGCCTGGCCATGTTTTACGAATGCTAACTCACCGCCTGCCACATCGCGCCTTGTTTGCGAGTGGTGGGTTGGACTGCAGGTGGCAGGCCGGTGGTCAGTGCATGACGGGTTCAAAGTATGAAGACAGTCACCTTGAAGCTCACTTCCGTAAGGTGATCCAGGCTTCCTGAGGACACGACGGGGAACAAAAGTCAATGGGGCTTTATTGCGAGTCTGTGCGTATCGGTGTAATTTTTCCTCTTGTACCTCTTGGCACTTTTCTTTCCTTTTCACGTCACACCTTTTTATTTCTCATTATATATATATATATATATATATATATATATATATATATTGTTCCATGTGGTCTTCACGTTACATGTATACATACACGATTAGGTGTAAAAGGACGAACAACGAGTGATGGGCGTTTATTGCGAAGTTTCAAGTCCACATTAGGATCTGTTGTCAAGCAAAATATGAATGGGACAAACGTCCGGATGCAGTGTGCGAGATGGCCCCCATTCTCAATAGCCCCAGGTTGTGAGAATGCCTATGTTGATTGTGGTCAATTGTGACAACATGACTCTAAAGGGTATAGTGTAGACAGAGACTCAGGATAAAGTGCCGTTGGCCGGTTTTGCTTGGCAAAATATATGACGTACGTTAATGAAGCTATTCGCATGGTATAAACAACAGATCATCTAGACAGACTAGTGTCTGAGCCATCCTCGTATCGAAAGACGGTGAGATGATGTAAACGAAACTGTCAAGCTCTCCAAAAGGTTGTCACATGCAGTTAGACACTCATTCTATGAAAAAACGAAAACGGCTGTCGTGAGATGAGATGAACCCTGCGAAGGACGGAGCCAGAACAAACGGTAAGGCCGACTCCCTGTAGCTGGTAATAAAATCCTACAGTAAACTGTCCCCGAGATTGTAATGCCAACTACAGCAGCAAAATTCAAGTTTTGACTTCATTGATGCTGTTTGACAGTATGAGACGCTTTTCGGTCTGCTGACGAGATATCTCCAATTACTTCTCACTTCTTTCTGTAACTTATCCGCAATTGCCACTGAATGATCCGTCTACTTCCTTTCTTTTGTTTCTTCGGTCCATTCTCAGCTCCCTATGGATCACACTTTTTTCTTCAGCTCAAATCGTGTAATGCGGTACTGATAAATTTGTTTATGGCACGTTCTCGTAGATGCCCCGAAAACCAATTGATGATATCACATTAGTTAAAGACCTTCCCAATCACCCATCATCATCGGGACTTTCTTCATAAGACTGAAGCGAAGTATTACTCGTGTTAACTGTTGCAATACGGGATTGTTGAGTAAACAGGGCGGCAAATTGGTCCTAAGTGATGATCGCCGCATGAACCAAAATTACATATTCCAGGCAATGTTGTGAATATGAGCATTTAGCTATAGCAGCAGCAACGAACGAAAGAGAGAGGCTAACGTCCATTCAACAGTTTGAAATAAGAAAACGAAAGCACACATTAAGGTACAGACATTCAATACGTGTAATAAATTATAAGATTGAAAGGAGTGATGTCAAGTTCACACAGAGCACACATGTAGAGCCTTGCAGAAACGTGCCGTTACAGCCCGGTTCTTTGACGTAGCAACCTGATCGTCGGTCGCTGTGCATTGCGTGGAAATGTATTGTTAAGTGGTCCACAAGTGATCACACAGTTGACGCACTATTCCTAAACGTACAGTTATGGGGTGTTTTAAGCACACACGCGTTGGTTGCAACGCAAGGTGTGTTTAGATACACCAACACGGTATTTAGTATTCAGTGGAAATGAGGTTCTTAGCACAATTTATACAGTACACACATTATCTAGGCTGATACCTTCTGTGTGAGGCTGAACACATTTCCATCCCTAAAACTACAGATAGACGCTGGTTTCATTTTCGAAAATCAATGATTCGCCTGCACAAGTTTCCGGAACTACGAAGATACAACGCACCGCTAAATTCGACCGCATTCTTTCTTAATACATTAATTGTGATGTTGCTATTGATTACGGTTCCCGTACTACTGGTTTACTTTTCCTACGGTGAGTCATAGAAGGCATTTTCCTGAGTATTTTGACAGCAGGCTTTTATATTGAAACGTACACTTACTACGAACGGCCATCATTGCAGTTCACAGGAAAGCTAATTGCCCAGGTTCAAACAGACAAAAATCACATCTACTTCACAAGTATAACAGAACTTTCATCTCAAAATTTGGAAGAGGACTCCTTGATACCAACAATCAGTTATGAACAGTTTGATGACAGTTCTGAGTTGTGGATAGACGTCAAAATGTCCATTCCAAAAGCCGAGTCGGTGTACGCCATAACTATGATATTACTTTTCGAAACTGGACTATACGTGAGTCCAGTTGCTTTACTTCGAGGAAAACATCGACAGAAATATGCAGTTTTAGAATCCCAAGTACCCGTACTACTATCCGTTAGTTTACCTGGCCCGAGTAGCGGTCTACAATTTATCGGTGATTTGACACTACAACAAAAAGAAGTCCTACCAACGATTGGCACTATGAAACCACAAAGGGTAAACGCGGTGAATGATGCATTACCTTTAGGCATACGAAACGGCCGATTTATCCCTCACGCCGAAACAACTTATTTCAAAACTTATGGATAACTCGAACCGAACAGGTAAACATAAAAGGAAAATAAATAAACAATACGGCAGTTTTCAGCAATGTAGAACATCGGTTGCTTTACTGGCAACCAGTGAACGCTCAAACCATGGAATTTACGACAAATTTCAGGTTCCGGCTTACACATTCACGAATAAGGTAAGTTTAATCTGATGACAACTAGTTTCAGACTCGGGTGACAAAGTCTTTCTAAATAAAGCACTTCGGAAATTTAATGCGACTTTGAAAACTCGGGTGAGTACAAATGTGCGACCTGTTGACAATATATACGAGCCATGCATGTAAAAAAGTGTACGAAGGTCAGTAGTGTTGACTTGAAACCAATGAGTCTTGACCAAGGAAAGAGAGCCAAAACGGGTGGACATGAAGACGGATTACAATTCAAAGGTTCGTTGTATCAACCCGATTAGTTCAGGCACAGACAGAAGCAGTTATGGTGAAGGCATGATTGGACGCATTATAACACGTTATGTCGCCGAAGTAACTGTCAGTTTGATGTAAGGATAGGTGGCAGCCGACACTCCAGTTCATGCTAAGCAGAACACGTGAAAGATCATAGGAGAAAGGAGTGGATACAACTTGTTTATCACCGGATCCTTCTTTAAACAGTGAGAGTGATCTTTTTTACAAGCGCACGAAAAACTCATATTGTGATTTGTGAAACATCCATATTAGGTGTCGCAGGTAACCCTATAAGGGTAAAAAGAACAATATATAACACACTGGTCTCAAGCTAGAAAGATTCAAAGCACATTAGTTTCAACACTTATAGTGTTTCGTAAACCAATAGAATACCATTTTCTGGGCCCACTGTTCCTCAAAAACGGTCATAATCTTTTCTTATCTAAGCGTACATGAGACCAACACATAATCCAGACACCAACTGCCTAACGTTTTCATACATGTTTTCGAAGAATTTCGGCTATTCAAACAGTTAGTCTCTAAAAAAAATGCAACAGAATCTGTACTTTGCGAACCTGGAAGAAGTTTACCATTAAGATGCCAGGCGTGTTGAAAGCGTCTTTCGCTCAATCTGTATAAGCTTCATCGTGTCAGATGGGACTGTGATTGCCAGACTGTGTAAATGCGCTTTATTTTCATTTGTTAAAGCACACAAATGCACCTCTCCAGAGTACATCTAATAATTACCAAGACACTCGAGACTTTATTACGTCCTGAAGTAGGAAGCACTAAGAAACCTAACACTGACTCACGTGGAACATTCCGACGACACCATACCGTCAGTATCGTATCACGATATGAACTGCCTCTTGCAAATTAGCATGTCTAGACCGCCTCACCGCAAGCGACGTTCATATGAACGGCGGTTGACGGAAAGTGAGCTTTAGACCTCAACGCAAAGGCTGATTAGTAAGAACCCTCTACTGACTAAATCTACTTGATAGGCCTGGAGGAGACAAACGGTCAAGAACTACTACTTTGAGTGAACGTCATGAAAAGATATCCAATCAAACGTTCAAAATATTGCGCAAACAACCTAAAACAATCGACAACCACCTGAGTTACCTATGAGTCAAATAGTTTTCATATTAATAGCCCGAGGAACTAGAACCGCAGCACCACAGTCGTCCTGCTTGCACGTCAAAACAGCGTGTAGCTGTTAAAGAAACGTCAAGCCTGAGGCGGTGGTGATGGCGGAGATCCTCTCAGATTTGCAGTGCAGTCAGACACTGAGCACAATTGTTAGGAGAGTCACTGTCTTCATTCTAGGTGATCGGTTAACCTGAGAACTATCCCCAAAATGAATGTGAACGAGCGTTTAAACGCTGATTCGGTCATACCCAACGTTAGGTCAGTGGTTCAGAAGCAAACATGATTGAAAATATAAGCCGCGGTTCATACTCCGACTGTGTCGCAAATAAGCCCTAAAAAGAATGAATCTCGTGTCCTTTTTTGAAGAGACTGACTGAAATGTCGAACCGAACTGAGCAGTTATGAGTACTGCTTAGGTCACAGTAAATGAATACCATCGCACTTACAACAAACAGATTTGAAGGATTGAAAATTCACAAGCACCCAGTCCAATTTTAAACCATAATGATATAGAGTAGGTGGCATTCAGACGAAATTTCACTGATTAAACATCATCAACGTTCCAATCTCTTTGAATCGTCTTTCTTGTAGCGTATACCCGGGGTTCTGGTTTACAGTTAAATTCGCTTGGATCCAGTATCTACCGATCGCATTGCCCTTCCTTTATGCTGGAGAAAAACTGCGGGAATTCATATATGGAAATCAACTGGTTACGACCACGGTTACGTCCACCCTAACATGAAACCGGTGGAATTCCTGTGAACGATGTAAATACAAATTTGAGACAAGAAACGAAGTTATTCAGTCAAACATTCAACGAGCGCATTGAAACAGAAAAGTTATCATCCACACAAACTTTTACAATGTCCTGCTTAATGGATTAACAGGAGGTAGTCACTATTTAATTGCAAATGACCTATCGGAATATCTTAAGGTATGAGAAATGAATGGGGTTTTCATGATTATACATATTAAAGACATTCCCGACAATGAAAGGGCAAAACAAAACCGAGTTACTTCGTTTAACTTTCAATAAACATAGGAGAAACAACAGACAAAGCGTACCGGCTAATGCCAAGTAAGTGCACGAAGTGAATCATGTTAAAGTGGGACCAAACCGCAAAACAATTTGGATTCCGCTGAAACATACATCAACTCTGACATATAGGTTGCTTAGCATGTCAGAAAATGTTAATCAACCACCGCCCGTCATGGCCGACACGCACAAACCATCATTTTCGGCTTTGAGCCGTACACTTACACACTACAGCTTGGATTATCGTTGAGTTACAAGGTAGCAGGGAAATAAATAAATATGGATGAGAATTAAACATCATTAACGACTGGGCACAGCTCTCGCACTCTCACAGAACTTTCAATAAAACCCATTTGAAAAGAAGCAACCCCCTAGAGTTTCGCTATTGCTAGAGCTTGTCCACAGTGCACTTCTTTGTCACGGCCGAACAAGCTTTCATGAGGCAACTGTGTTAATCACGAAGGAAAACAATGTAGTCCGCATACTCAATTTCAGAAAGTATACCACCTGGCTAATGATCTATTCCAAGATCCCTTGAAACTCTGAGTGCTCCTTCCAAAGTGCCATCCACCATAAACGAGAAGGGATGGATCGGTGACTCTTGTCGAACGTCACTTGAAACAAGGAATGCCCGAGGTAGCTGTCTATAAACGTGCATTGCGTAATAAGAACGGGCATACTCGAATAGATTGACTATTCTGCGACGAAGACAGCCCCAGAGAGCTTGTCTGACAACCGATCCAAAAGCACACTTCAGGACCAAAAAGATCACCATCGCCCTATTTAGAAAAGTAGTGCGAACGTTTCGGCGTTTGTAGCAAGGTGGAACTGTGATCCATACACCCTCGATGAGGCTGGAAACCTGCCTGTTCTCTTACATACTTTCGAAGTCACCACATTATGAAATCCATGAGCATCTTGGGGGCGATAAAGACGAGGTTAATACTTCTGTTGCTACCACATGGTGTCCTGATACTTTATTTTTAAAGTGGAGACGATTATTGAGAATCAAATTATCAGGCGCTTTTTGATCTTTAATATGAAACGGGGGAGCGTGGTCAGTTTCGGCAACCTATCACCATCATCTTTGAGGGAAGCAGGGGGAAGAACGTCCGGACTTGGGGGTTTATTAGGGCCCAGTCACATAAGCCACAGCCATTTCAGATGCCGAAAGATCACCAGGAACGCAGTAATAAGCCGCAGAATCTCCACCAGCTACAGGTGAATGAATTGGCTTAGGCCAATTCCTTGAAGTGCTCAGAAGGCCTGTCAAGTTCATACAAGTTGAGAATCCGTGAGCCATCTTTTTCAAACAGATTTATTTACGATTGTCGACCACCAGTGCAACCACGGATCAAGGAGAACAATACTCAGCTGTTCCCTAACAGAAATGTCTTCTCTATCACTTGGGCCCACTCAGGTGGTTAAGCTTCATGGTCTCCACGTAGATTGTTTGCGTTTCGGTTCACGGAGATCTTTGTCGTATTCAGTATCAGACGGAACGGTCAACGTTGGTTCATAAGTTCTGCTGAATCGACAGAAGTCTGCTTCTGCCGTAGCTGCGGCACCCCCTTGGAATATACTCGTACAAAAAAGGTTAGCACAACTGGTAACACTTCTACCGAGTGCTCGTTTGGATCACTCCGGTCGGTTTAACAGTCAGTTTTTTGATAGACGTTTCGTATACCCACATCGCCAACTTTCAGACGGAACACTGTACATCTGCGAGCAGATGATATCTGAGCAAACGGTGAAGCAAAGTGGTCACGAATAACGGCATGAAGCTCGGTCATGATGGTCACCCAAAAATGAACGTTAATCTATGATGCAGTGGCACCACGGATGGCTGACAGTAGTGATCAACTGGCATCCGTCGTTGAGTCTAGAGTTCTGAGCTTAACGTGCAAAAAGGTGTTAGTCATGCGAACATCGACTGAAGTGAAAAGGACGGTTACTATCTCACCTCAAGGCCATCAGGCCGTCTAACCACTAGTCACAAAAGAACGCAGCTGGACGTTTGCACACAATACTCTGATCGTGTTTGATGTGGTTGTTGGCGCAGAGGTCAACATGACTATTTCACGGAGGCGTGGCCACAACTCAAATCCCGACCGTGGTGAAGCTATACACAACTAGGCTTTAGCATGGGCAAAATCCGAGTAAGTTGCCTTTATCTGGAAAGGGATGTTTGAAAACATTAATGGAAACGCAAAAAACCGCAATCAACCGAGTGATGTGCAACTTATATTTATGAAACTCACGAGGGGACAGTATTGTCAATGTGCGGATAGTGGATAGTGTTTTCGGGCATTGACGTCTTCGACGCGTAGTAAGTGTACAGTAAGAGGGCGGCACAAACATTATAAGGTAGGTTTCGGATTAAGTGAACCTAGCCAGTCCATTTTGGTGCACAGGCTTCGATGGCCTAGGAACATTCTATAAATACCAACTCATCATTCGCCGGGCAGCGAACGTTTCGCATGACCTGGGCTAGGATGGAAGTGGTAGTCACATGGCGGATGGATGACATTAGTAAAAGGAATGAGGGCCCCAAAGTCAAAACTTGATTTCACAACGCGTTGCCCGCCTCCCCGACACAGTCCTAAAGACGATAAACACTTGTGTATAAAGCCCTGTGAACACTGTTGTGATTTAAAATGAGTCGTGCTCCAGCTGTGACAGCTGTTTCCCCTTAATTGAGAATCCGCTTTGCACGTTTTTATCTTCCGTTTACTATGGCGCCCCAGCTTGATGCACTGTAACATGTAAGCTACATATATCATGTACAGTTAAACAATGAGGTTTGTCCAAACTGTTTTGATCACTTGAGATTGCACTGCAGTGCTTCACACTGAGCGATCCGCCTGCTCACAATCGAGTCCTGCTTTGCTGAAACAGATTAGTAAAAGTAAGTTAAAACCCCGCAGAGTAACGACAGAGCGACAACGCACAAAAGACGCACAGGTCAACAAGTTATTGTATCCGGGAATCCACCCAATCCTCAGCTACACGTCAACAGAAAAGAAAGTGGGCCATTAAATCAGAAAACCAAATATATACATCATAAACTGTGTACAAAAAAACTAGCGATGTCCATTTTGCTTTGTTCTCTTCACAGGCTAAAAGGAAGAATAAGTGAAAATGGACTAGGTGACATGCCCGCCCATCTTGAAGGCCGTCCGATTCTGTGCAATTTCTTTTGTGCCCAAAGTCTGCATCAGCATCTGGAATATAAAAAATCTAATGAATTACTTGAATTAGGAATGCGTTTGATCCGACAAAATCGTGATATCCACATTTATGCAAACGTACATGCAGGAGAATGTCACCGGATGCACCGCGAAACGTTCTCTGCTTTGTTTTAACTGACTGACCTAGAGAGTTAGACATTTATTACATAATTCATCCATATATCGCCAGACAGCTGCTCTTTGGCCAGATATTTTTAAATCAACATACAGGCAACCTATCTCTGCAATCTGAGTTGAAAGGGGCAGATTGGCCAACCGATCGAAGTCACCAAACCAATGTCATTAAGAAGGGTAACCTACATCGGCTGGCTCAACACCTACTTCACAGACATTTATATTGAGTTCAACATACTATGATCTACTTTGTCGAAAGTGAGCAAACTGTCGGTTGTTGTTGGTTAACTGCGAAGCCTCCAGAATTCAGCAAAACCAGTTCTGCAAATTAGAACACTAGTTCCCATGTGCCGGCTGGATATTGGTCAAACCGCTTTACTTGAGAATTAAGTGTTTTAAGATACTGTAAAATGTTCAAACTGAACTTAGGACGAGAGATCCCACGAGTTATAGTGGCACATACAGCACTAACCGACAAAACACATTTTTAACAACATGAACTTACGTGCACTTGTTTCAATAAAACAAGATGGGTGTTTGTATTTTCCAGAGGTTGCAATGAAATCTTCCCCGGCAGCTTTGCACTGGTTATCTAAACCAGACGTCTAAAACCGGCTGAAGAAATGATCAAACTTACATCTTATTAGAGCATTTTGGAACTTCCGTCCTTTGAGATGACAAACTAAGTGATCGATATCTTTATTTATGTATCTCCAGGTTAACTCGCAAAACAGCTGGTTACTGTCAGGAAAGATAAACTTGCAACAATAATGAACAGAATGTCTTACGGGTGCTTCGAAGACTTGCTTACGTCGACAATATAGTCTCTGTGTTCTTCCAACAAGTGGTCCACGCAAGCGCGCCTATATTTTGTGCACGACAGATACTGGGAGACAACTTCAAAATTAAATGGCATTTCGTGCATCGTATAGAGGCACTTGATCTATCCAGATAATCTGTCAACCAAAAAGTTTTTCCCATAACTTACCCTACGTCTGTCAGGGAGAACAACCAATGAGTCCGTGTTGTGCACCAATTCATTCAGACGTGCATCCAATGCCATTTGAACTACAGTTGAATGTAAATATACACTTCGAAATGGATCTACTGGCGACGGTAGATTAGAAAGTGCAAGCAGTTTTAAAAAATCAATATGAATCAAATAGGTATACAATGCAGATTGAGAGTTGAGTTGGACGTTACAGAACTGGTCCATACTAAAGTGGCTATTAGCTGTGATGTGTTTCGGCCAAATACAACTCCTAAATCGGTTGTGTAATAAGTATATTATAATATATATATATATATATAGTTATAGTATATATATTATATATATATATATATACGATATATATCATAGTCGCTACATGCTTTCCATGGAGTAATCCCGACTAACTATTTTCACCCACTACTCTTTTCGGTGCATTTAGCTCGGGAATTGAGTGAACCTCCTAGTATCATTTCAAACGTTTATCCGTAGTCTTCCTCCTATCGACCGGCATCATAGAGAATGGGTTTAGCGAGCGCAATTGATGGCTTCTGATATTCGGATGTAGCACTGTATCTCAACGGTGTATGCTGATCGAATTTTTACGTATTCAGAAAAAAATAGATTTTTTTGCTCGTTTTCACGTAATGTTGTAAATTACCTTTAGTACGAGGAATGATGACGCATAAAAGTAAAAATCGTGCACTGCATATACAAATTATAGGCTTTACGAAAATAATCGGCTGAGTTGGAGAGAAGTTAAGTAGTTCCTCAACTTAGCCTGGCTAACACAAACTAGAAAGCGCGTACACCACTGATAAAGTAATAGCACGGACACCACATACAAGACCTAAACCAGCTGACTTTCATCATCGGATCAAAACGACGTAAGGTTGCCAGTTAAAAGTAAGGAAGACTGAGTGAACTGTCATTTCACCATACAGTTCACTGGCACAGAAGCTCACGAGAGCGTATGTGTTGTTCAGCCACTGCTGTTCGCAACGGCTTCCAAAGCTTGGCATGGTTTCTTAAACATAATTTTGTTGCTTGCAATAAACAACCAATACTTAATGTCCGTTAGCTTATGGTACACACTTATCGCTCAAAAACACCAAATTGTCATAAGCATATATGCCGCAGAGTTTTCTATCATATGAATTACTGAGTTACATACAAGCAACATAAATATAAGCTATCTAGACAGTAGAAGTCAAGGTAATCTGGCCTAAAACCATCGATCGTGTGAGTGGTTGTCAGTTCTTTTGAGAAACAGATATAACTGTCCAATAGCAATTTTTCACAAGTTTCGACAGTTATTTACCTCTTCAGATTCGGTTACAACGCAAATAACGCTGCAAACTGGATTCAAATTTACTGAAGTAATACTACATTCATACTCTGGAGAACTGACTTGATATGCGATGAAGCATCCGTTAGAAGTTTGGCACTCTAGTGGTAACTCGTAAGTGGATTTTGTAAAGGCCTGCAACCCTCTAAATCAAAACACAACTTTAGTAACGAAGTTTCCGAAACCAACACTAGTAACGGTTGAGAATGTTCTAGTTTTTGAAATGAATATTGAGAAAAGCAGAGCTAACATGAAAAGTTGGCAAGTTTTGGTGCACACGCCGTTGATTAACTTTTCAACCAGTAGGGTTACATCATAGACAATTCAGATACTGACGGATTTGTTTGACTAAAAGGTAAAGTGGACGTCTGATTGCGTAATCGGCATGAACGTACAGAAATGTACGGACATACTTCAAAATCAGGATCGATAGTAATCGTCGTCATCCACAAAGATAACAGCACGTCAGTGGTTCGTGCTGATGGAATAAATCGTCTGGGGTAAAAGTAAACAAAAATAGTGGGAAGTGAACAGCCTTGACGTACGTCGTTCCTGGTGCTGAGAACTGTCAAACAGTTCACTATAAACCTTAACCTGAGCTGATATATGGGAATAAACGCTGCATGTGTTGTGACCACAACGATGCTTAACATGCAAATCCTTTTCTTGTAAGAACCGCCGTACAGGTCATGTTAAAAATGAGACCACAAACGTGTACTCATTTGCAAAACTGATTCGGTGGACCGATCTACACTTTTAGAGTCGCTTAAACGCAGGGGTGTACCGACTAAGTATGTGAACATACTGTCGGCGCTTTATTCCCATACTTCAGCTCAGGTTAGGGTTTACGGTGAACTGTCTGACAGT